>CAUYSK010053081.1:0-38700 GCA_963575035.1 Avahi laniger
CCAATTAATTTCTTTCTATTTTTGGTAGAGACGGGGTCTCGCTCTTGCTCAGGCTGGTCTCGAACTCCTGAGCTCAAACAATCCGCCCGCCTCGGCCTCCCAGAGTGCTAGGATTACAGGCGTGAGCCACCGCGCCCAGCCAACTTAACTCTTTCTTATGTACCTATTGGCCCTATGCAACTTATTACTTTTTAGGACTTCTACCAGATGAGAAGAAAAATGAAAAAGGATATGAAACTAATCTGGTTAAGCAAAAAAGTTTACAGTAAGTCAGATGGGTACATATATCACTTCATTATTTCATAAGCTGCTCTGAAAGTTAAGTCTGAACATAGACTACTGAATTCTGGCTCTACTCCATATTGTCAACTTTTCACATTTAGTTTAGAACAGAGAAACTTGCATTGCCACTTAAGTCTTTTTCACTCCCATGGCAAACAGTACTAATCAACCACCACATTCTCTTCAAATGACCCTGGATTCCTTTTCAATGGCTTTGAATTGCCATGAAAGAGAAATCAATTTATCATACCTGGTTTAACATATGCAGGTTAGGGGGATAGAAGTTACTAGTTGAAAGACTTATAAAATCTGTTTAATTTTCCATAGTATAAATGTCATATTTGCAGAAAAATCTACCTTATCAATTTGTAATATACAACACATTTCCTTTATGTGATAGTCACCATCTTATATTAAGTTCCCTTCTCCTCCCCTGGGTCCTTATTTAGAACAGACCTCTAAGAATAGGATGTAGAAAAGAAAAATAATTTATGTATCTTATGTGTTTTTAATTCCCAAGAGCTAATCATCAAAAAGATGGCGGGGGGGCTGGGCATGGTGGCTCATGCCTGTAATCCCAGCACTTCAGGAGGCCAAGGCGGGAGGACTGCTTGAGCCCAGGAGTCTGAGACCAGCTTGGGCAACACAGTGAGACCCTGTCTCTGCAAAAATAAAAAAAATTAGCAGGACACCATGGCATGCACCTATAGTCCCAGATTCTCAGGAGGCTGAGGCAAGAGGATTATTGGAGCCCAGGAATTCAAGGTTACAACGAGCTATGATGGCACCACTGCACTCCAGCCTGGGCAAGGTTTTTGGAAACCTTGTCTCCAAAAACAACAAAAAAAAAGGTAGAATATATCACCTAAACACCATTGTTGCCTTAATCACTGCTATATCATACTGTCCTACTGTAACTCTTTCTTGTAACTACACAGGGTATATAATTTTATGCCTTAGTCTTAGATTGCTTATTACTTTCTGAGCAACCCAAAGGTTGCTTTTTTTAAAATTAAGAATTTTTTCCTGATAAATGCAATTATTCCACGATTTTTAAATTTTACTGACATTTATTGGCTTATATATATTTTAATTTCGTTTAATGTATGCAAATTTATGGGGTACAATTTTGTTATATGCATAGTGGTCAAGTCAGGGCTTTCAGGGTATCAATCACCTAAATAATGTACATTCTACCTATCAAGTAATTTCTCATACATTTATTTATAATAGTTATTAATACATTTTGGTTAGTCAACCAAATTATATCTTTAGAAAACTAAATACCAACCCTTGTTATTTCACACTCAGCCTTTTTCCTTCCCAAGAGAAGATAAATGGGCAAATGGAAGCTGGCTAAGCCAAGGGAAAATGGTGAAGAGAGTAGTTATACTAAAGCAACAGTTCCATGTAAATATGAAGTACAGTATTATTTTACAGTTTGAAAAAGCTATGGAGAATTGTACAAATAATAATATAAGAATAAGAACAAACAGTGTAAGAATTTGCTATCATGTTCCTTCTATTTAAAGTAAGCTTCTTTTCCTTACTCCCAAGCAAAAATTAATCCACTGGAAATCTTAGGTAACAAAACCAGGAAATCCTGATACAATTCTGATCAATAGAAACAGGAAAATTCAAGAACACTGTGGAATTTAATATTGTGCATGGCAGCTTTACACAATACCCAAAAGTATATATTTAAGGATATTTAATGGTATAAATGTGTTGACTTTTTTCAGCCACAGTATATTCTTAAATCATCTCATAAACATTTTTTAGGCAAATTTTCAACCATATTCCTTTCAGAACCATTGATGAAATTTAATTAAAAGATGAACAGAAGAGGTGACAATGTACTCAAAATTGCAAACAATTATTTTACACAGAACAAAACACAAACATTAATATCAATGCAAACATCATTGAAACAAGGTGAGACAAACAAAATATCTACAATATAGGCAGAAAAAAATGTCAACAGACACATTTTGTTTCCTGTGCTATTAGAATCTGATCTGTCCTAACAGATCCAAATATTTAATTTTCAATCTTTACTGTCTTTCATTAAAATTAATTAGGACTAATTCTAAAAGTTGAAATTCAATTCCCTCCAACAAAATAAAAAAAAATAAATTTTAGGTTAAGAATTATAATTTGTTCTGAAACAAATGATGATTTGGGAGAGACATTCAGTAGGCTTTAATTGTCACTGGAGGCATTTTTTAAAGCATGGAATGCTAGAAATGAAAGGATTCCAGAAGTTAAGAATTATGTAAATCAAACACCTCATTTTACAGAAAAAGAAATTCTGACTCAGAGAGAACTCTGATCTTAAAAATCAAGCTAGAGGTCGGGCATAGTGGCTCACGCCTGTAATCCTAGCACTCTGGGAGGGCGAGGCAGGTGGATTGTTTGAGCTCAGGAGTTGGAGACCGGCCTGAGCAAGAGCGAGACCCCGTCTCTACTAAAAAAATAGAAAGAAATTATCTGGACAACTAAAAATATATAGAAAAAATTAGCCGGGCGTGGTGGTGCATGCCTGTAGTCCCAGCTACTCGGGAGGCTGAGGCAGTAGGATCGCTTGAGCTCAGGAGTGTGAGGTTGCTGTGAGCTAGGCTGACGCCAGGGCACTCACTCTAGCCAGGGCAACAGAGTAAGACTCTGTTTCAAAAAAAAAAAAAAAATCAAGCTAGAGTAAGCAGAAGAAAACCAAGAATGTCTGACCCTTCTTCCTTTCAACATCCCTTCCCAACTTCACTACCAAAATAAGCAAAGTCCTCAAATTAATTTTGGTAAATTTGATCAAATAATGGATACATAAGATCCTCTAATTTCTGTTGTCTCTATGGTCTTATGGAAAGCACCACAAAAACCTAAAAATGACTTAAATTCATAAAAAAAGTAAAGGAAGAATAATTAAAATATAATCTATACTGGTATTCAAATCATAAAATGGTAACCACTTGCAGTGCTGTTATAGAAGTATTACTACATTCCACCATAAAAATAAAAATGAAACCTAAATATACTGACAAAAACTAAAGATGCGATGATAGGAAAGAAAATATTTAACAATAACTTGTTAGTTTTCATATATTCAAACACAAATATTATTGTGAGGCCATTATTACTATAGGCCAAGCACTTAGCTAGGCACCAGAAAAGAGCTCTATATATGAACACTATGTGACAGAAATAAAACAAAATTAATCTGGGTGGAATTTTGGTAAGGAAAATATAGTTATACAGCTAATTTAATTTTGCAAGAATAAAATATAAAAATAAAGCTTACATTCAGTTTCCTAAGATTGTCTTCTTTCTCAAGAGGAAAAAACAAAATTCAAAGCTTAGGGACTGTGCATGATATAGCAGAAAGAAATGGACTGATTCTCCTGCAATCAATCGTGGGTCTAGCCTCAGCTCTCACTCTAAGTAACCATATAAAAGTGAAACAGTCACATAGTATCTCTGGGTTTCCTTCTGTAAAGCAAGGGTATCACAAAAGATAATTAGTAAGCTCCTTTCTACATCTGTGATTCCAGACCAATAGGCAGCAACAGGAAGACGTGAGCAATGCTCTTAAAAACATTTAAGCACATAAAATAAATTCATAGACTTTTTTAAAAAATTGAGTGTTTTCTATGTACCAGAACTAAAACTAAGTGGCAATGTATTCAACATACTAAAATTGTTTGGCTTATACACAGGCACAGAAATCTTTCCTCACCAAGAGAATCTTAAAATGAAATTCTCAAAAATAACAAAAACAGTTTAGTATCTATCCAATTTCTTAATAATGGGAGGCAACAATGAAAAGAATGATAAAACCTCTTTGTGTCTGTTGCATCTCATTTTCCAAATGTGTTTGTGTATGTCTAAGTCTTGATCAAAAAAAGTTTTTTTATTTTTTATTTTTTTTCGAGACAGAGTCTCACTCTTTTGCCTGGGCTAGAGTGAGTGCCGTGGCGTCAGCCTAGCTCACAGCAACTTCAAAGTCCTGGGCTCAAGCAATCCTTCTGCCTCAGCCTCCCGAGTAGCTGGGACTACAGGCATGTGCCACCATGCCTGGCTAATTTTTTTTCCTATATATTTTCAGTTGTCCGATTAATTTCTTTCTATTTTTAGTAGAGATGGGGTCTCGCTCTTGCTCAGGCTGGTTTCGAACTCCTGAGCTCAAATAATCCGCCCGCCTCGGCCTCCCAGAGTGCTAGGATTACAGGCATGAGCCACCGCCCCTGGCCTCAGAAAAAGTTTTAAATTAAAACCACTAAAAAAACTAAAATGGCTAAGAAAGAAGATAACTGTCTGGCTCACTGCCTTTAAACAAAAGCATCAATTCTGTCAGAGGTGGTCACCAAGCCAAATACTCATAATTGCTAGTCACATTAATTTACATAGTTCTGAGCTCACACAGAGTATTTCATTTATTAGCCTACTGGAGAGATTGTCGACAACGTCACAAGATTTTTTAAAAAATAAAAAACAACTCTGATCACTGGGCAAGATACGTCAGCAGTACTGTTAGGACCTTTACACACCTGCGTCTCTCCCTGACCTCTGATGTGGAGGAGACAGTGCCAGCAGTAGTTGTAGTCAGGGTTGTGGTAGAAGCTGCAGCATTTACAACAGTTGGAGCAACAGGAATGGTCACTGCCGTAGGAACACTGTCCTTTTCTTTTTCAGTACTATCCTCAGCCCACAAACGATTTGAGGTACTATAGCATCAGTAAGCAGCAACACAAAAAAGAGAAAAGGAAAACAGCTAAACAATGAAAGCACTTTCTAGCAGCTGAAAACATGTGACTACAGGGATGGATTTTTTTAAAACACAAGGTGAGATATCTAAGAACCAAAAAGCTCACCCAGAGCTGTCAAAGAGAGAAATTTACATTTTAAAAGCATTCAAATTCAAGGAAAGTTCATAATTCAGGAACTTAATTTTTTTCCCCAGACATGCATAATTGTCTCATTGTGGAACCAATTTTTGTTTGTAAATAATTTTAACAAGGTAAATGAAAAAATCCAGAGCCCCATGATCTTCTAAACAAAAACGCATGCACATACATAAGCACATGATAGACCTGAACACAAAATGTATCTGTGACTTACCTGCTTTGTGTGCCTGCTGAGGAAGAACCCGTTGTAATCTTTGTAGTAGTGCTTGTGCTGGAAAGCAGGCTTTTCTGAAGCCCAGCTGCAGAGGTAACTGTTGGTGTTGATGTGGTGCTTGGAACACTAGAACTAATCAAATCATCTTGTCTTCTACCAAAGGAGCAACTAAACAAAAGAGTCATATCTATGTAGGATGTGTTTGTATGTGTCCTCTATAGTTAATGTCTATACATTATATAAATTCACAAGGCTAGAAAAAAAATCTAAAAAAACTGTGTTCCTAAATACACCACCAGCTCCAGCACCAAGAGTTGCATCTACAACTTGCTAGAGTTTAAATGATTTCACTAATTTGGTAGTGTATCATTTTATTGCCTCCTCCCAACCCCTTCAACAAGACTGAAAGATAATCTGATCTGGTATTTCACATTTCTGGAACTATTCTAGACCAAACAGTCATTCCAGGCTGGGCCTGAAAAAAACATTTTGGTTTGGTTTTATCTAGGGAAAATAAGATATTGACATTGTTGAAGAAAATTGTTTTAGCAATGGGTCAGATTCCTAGGAGGGACCCATACCTACATTATACTTGTTCATATCTTATTATTCTTTTTGGTTGCTCATAGTAGAGAAATAATCTATACTTTTTTTTCCCTCCAATATGACAGTACCAACATTCTAATTGAAAGCATATCTACAGCTCTGAGTTCTAGGGCAAGCAAAAACTATCCAGATCACCAATGATGATTATATCAATTAAAAGACTGACCTATTTAAGTTGTTCTAGTCAATTATTTAAGGAATTCCTATTAAATATGCTGCAATCTAAAAGATATTTCATAACATTTCAAATTTAATTTAATACATAATAGAAAGGTATAAGTAAATTATCCCATCTCTTAGTATACATTCTGTGTCTTTAAATCAAGTTTTAAACAAAAGATGTAATATTTAACAAAAGCACATATTTACTTAAATGATGTTAAACTGAGGGCTCTAAAAAATTGCCTCATATTTTCATAAAAGAATACATAAAAGCCACTTAAGAATTATATTACTACCTTTTATGGTAAGCTGATCCTTCATTAATTGAGCTATTTTTTTTAAGATCATCTTCCCATTTTCTTCTTGTATAGGAACTACTTGCTCGCAAACTTGAAGAGTCTCTGTGAAAAGAACAACACCCTTCAGATTCTGGTAGATAATTTTAAAATAGGGTTAAGAAAGCTATATACTAATAAGTATTAGTAGAAGTAGAAACTAGTAAAATCCCTTGGGAAAACACTTTGGAATAGTTACCAAGATTTTAAAGCAATTTCAATTCTAAGATTCTATCCTTAAGGTATAATCCTAAATGTAGGGGGAAAATTAAGATATTTACAGAAATATAATTTACATCCACAAAATATTAGACAAATTAAATATCTATAACATGGGCAAGGGAGATGGTTACTTTAACCTCAGCAGATCTACTCTGTGGTATATTACGTACTGATGAAAAACAATGCTCATTAAAAATATATACTAACATATAAGACTGCTTTGAAATGTTAGGTGAAAAAAATCACGTAAAATTGGATATGATAACATGATTACAGCTATACTAAAAAGTTCTCAAACTCTTTATGCCGAAAATTAGAAAGAAACAAACTAAAATGTTGACAATGATTAAGTGAGGGCTTTTCCTCTCTTCTTTTACTTTTTCTAAACGTTACAAATATTTAGAGAAATTGTACTAGTTTGTGACATCATCTCTTACCACTTTCCCTTCACTCTGTTCCAGCCATAATACCTTCTTTGCTATTTTATGACTATATTAAGTCTGCACCTCCTCAGGACGATGTGCTTGGTGTTCTATCAGGAATACCCTCCTTCTCTTCCCACAAATCATATCCTCACATAATTACAATAATGCTCATGTATTAACTCTGATGCTAGATAATAAAAGATTTTATAGTGAATGAATAAAGCAAATCATAATGAATCTACCTGTTTTCTTTCTCTTCAATGTCAGAGGTACTGGCTAGTCGTCTTGGTATTGTAGGTGCAACATAGGCAAGCCTAGTTCCTTTACTATCTTTCTCCTGCATAACAGGAGAGAAAATGGGTGAAAATAAATCTGTGTACTGATTATAGGGACTGCTAAAAGTATCAGAAAAAGGTTATTCAACAATGTGTATTACATAGCCATGACAGTTTACTTTACAGTATTTCCACAGTTCCTAAACTCCAAAATTAATGTCTATTAGCAGTCAGGTGATACACATGCACTGAAGGATAACTTGCTCAATCTCCTTTTCTTTCTCTTTTAAGTCTAGAATTAGATAATATTTTAACATAAGAAAGGAAAAAAATCCTCCACATTTTAATGATCTTTTCTAAAACTTCTATAATAGATGCATAGTGTCATAAACTAAAATATCATTATTTATTTCAGAGAAATAAGGTCTCAGATATGGTTTACTGAGAAGTATCATTTATGTTATACAAGCTATTCACAACCCTGATAGTCTATGTTCTAAAATATATCAAAATATTCAAAACAAAAATTATTTAAATTATATTTATCCAAATACGGTTAAGAATGGGTAGCAACAATGACACTCTGATACATTCCTGGTATACTGCTATAAAATACCTGGAAAATAACTGCACAATGAACTTTTTCTAAAAAGCAAAAATATTAAAGTTAATCAACTAGAAATTTCATCTCTGAATTTCTGATACAAGGAAACATTCTTAAATAGAGAAAGAAAACTACATGGAAAAAAATAATACAAGCACTAAAAATGCAATAGAAATAATCTAACTATATAAAATAGCATTGAATGAACTATGGTACATCCTATTTGACACATTAATATCGCCTTTCAAAATATAGTTATTAAAACCACTTCATTAAATTGCTTGTATGTATCAGATGAAAACCCTGGTAAAAAAATTGCAGATTTTAGATAAACGTAACTTATGAGTATACTCACATTTTAGAATAGATGTGATCCTAAGATTTTTAAACTTCAGAAAACTTACTGAATCATACATAAAATAAGCCTGCCCCTTAATACATTCTACTGTACATTCTCAAGTAAAATAATAGATTCCTTTAACTGAATATAGTCACTTAATTTATGTGTTAGGCAAATAAATGTGATCTTCCCAGTACTTATAATTAGATTACATTTATATTATATAATTCATTAAATTGGGTGAATTAAGTTGATACTTAGATACAAGATACCTAGGAGAAAATCCACTAGGATTTGATGTTCCTGAAAAAGAAATTATTAGAGTCTTTATAGAAACCAGATTGTGAAATAAATTACCTTTTCTTTATTATCCAAAG
Organism: Avahi laniger; assembly: GCA_963575035.1. Taxonomy (NCBI): domain Eukaryota; kingdom Metazoa; phylum Chordata; class Mammalia; order Primates; family Indriidae; genus Avahi; species Avahi laniger. Next base: position 8,741 of record CAUYSK010053081.1, read on the forward strand.
AGGAGGAAAGTCTGGGACTTGAAGCTGAACGTATAACACCTGCAGTGTCTTTTTCTTTCTGAGCCTCTTTAGATGCTGTGATTTCAGCAAGTGCACCATAACTGCCAGTCTTTCTAAGCCCTAATCTCCAAGATGCAGGAGACTCATCTTTTCTCTCTTCTTCTTTGGGAGAAATTTTTGTAGTTGAGGTTGGAAACTTTTTATTTCATTTTTTTAAGGAAAGGAAAAAAGAATTATTAAAACTAATCCAGTCACTCCTTAAGTTAGAAACAATAAGTTTACAGATAATATGTTTAAAATTATAGTTAATAGTCTCAGGAGCAAACACTTTTACTAGGTAGGTTAATGTCTTAGTCAAAAATGTAAAGATCTAAAAATGAAAAATGAATAGACTCCTTTTCCAGAGGTTAGACCTAAGAACACTACACACTTTGTATCACACAGAAAAATTATGATGCAAATACAGAAAACAAATGAGCATACCGTAAGGACTTAAAACCATGCATCTTTGGAACCAATTTATATTAAACTTGTTATGTTGTAACCTAATATAAATTCTTGCACGTAGAAATGCCTCACCATAGATTTTTCACCCTTACTGGGCACAAGAACAATGCCAGTTTTGCGCAAGCCCTGCCTCCATGATGCAGGGTCTACTGATTCCACCACAGGCATGATAGGAGCAATGAAATCATACTAAAGTCAATTAAAATAAGACAGGTAAAGAAATAAAGATTTGAAAGCATGAAAACAGAGAAAGGAAGTCAAGAACAAAAATACTTTTTTATTTAAAAAATAATTTTATAATAAATTGAAGCCCAATAATTGGGTAATGATCCAATCTTTGAAAATCACTGAGAACAAGTTCTAGATTTAGCATGAGATAATCTGAAAAAAATATAATAAAGAAACTTCTAAAACAGTTGAAGGCATATAGAGTAAATAATACTACATCATGTGAATGAACAAACTATGGCACATGAATTTTGTTCTTATCCATTTATATACTCTAGTTAAAAATTTTAAATCCAACAATCAATAAAAAATAACTGATATTTTCTAACTGTAATACTTAATTCAATAATATTTTTAATATCACAGCCTTAATTTTACTGTTTGATTTTTCCACCAAACATTAATTTCAACATTTCAACTAAAAACTAATTTTATGTACAAGTATTTATTCCATTTTTAGGGCTTTCCAACAGCCCTAAAAATGCAACATCTGTCATCTTTAACTAGTTCACTTCATCAACTTCACTTGCAGAATTTAAATATTCAACCATAGTTAACTATAGATTGGTGAATATAGCAGTTAACTAGTTACTCCAAGTATAGGGTATTAATAATTTTAAAAAAATCAGCCAGGTGCAGTGGCTCACACCTATAATCCTAGCACTTTCAGAGGCCAAGATGGGAGGATCGCTTGAGGTCAGGAGTTCGAGATCATCCTGGGCAATACAGCCAGAGCCTCCTCTACAAAAAATAAAGAAAATTAGCCAGGCAAGGTGGCGCATGCCTGTAGTCCTAGCTGCTTGGAGGCTGAGCTGGGAGAATTGACTGGGCCCAGGAGTTTGAGGTTACAGTGAGCTATGATGATACCATTCTAGCCTGGGTGACAGAGCAAGACCCTATCTCAAAAAACAAAAAATCCTTTCTTTCGTATTTATTTATTGCCAAAGTTTGCTACAATTAGAAGGTTAATAGAGCTTGTTAAAGTCCCCATGATACTAGGGGGCCATATCACAGACAAAACTGTCATAAGATACCTTTGGTACTTCCAGTAATTTCTATCAGTAGGGTCTAAGCATTCCTCAGTTCCCAAAATGTATACAAAAGTACTCCAGGGAGCCATAACAAAATCACAGAAACTCTACAGTATATTTTAAAGTCTTGAGAGAAACAGGATGACATCTCTTGGACACTGTACAAACTGCCATTTTAAACTTACTTGCACCTAACTACTTAATACATGAGACAAATGGATATTTCTTTTGGCCAAGTGGCACTGTGAAAAAAAACTACTGAAACACTAGGGGCTCCAATGACCAACAAAGTTTGGAATCTTTGTAATATGCTATGCAATATGATAGGTTTTGAGACAAAGTGCTTATCTGACTTGTGAGTTTAAAGGTCTAGACTCTAAATTTTAGGCTTGCAGATCACAGATAATACATAAATGAATGAGTGTGGCTGTATTCCAAAAAAACTTTAGAGACAATGAAATCTGAATTTATGTCAGAAAATATTCTTGCTTTTTTTTTTCTCCAACAATTTAAAAATGTTAAAAATCATTCTTAGCTTGTGGACTGTACAAAAACAGGTATGGGGTCAGGTTTGGCCCACCAGCCATAGTTTGCCAACCCCTGCCTTACTCCTCCACCCTTGAAAACTGGAAACAAATGTTTTTCCTCCATGATAAAATAGCCAGATAGCAGATAACATTTACTGAATGTTATAACAGGAGCTAATATTTAACAAATGTTTACTAGGATCTGCCCTAAGTGCTTCACAAGGGTTATCTTGTCTAAACTTTATAACTACTCAACAAAATACTATTACTTTGGTTATTTTAGAGTTAAGAAAAATGAGGCAGTAATACCAATTTTGAAATGGTCAGGGTTTTTTTGCCCTGTTATGGCTGATATACCTCTACTCTGCCCAACACGAATTTGGATTCAAGTATTAGTTTATATGTTTAAAAGCAACTTTCATTTTTATTTGGTACATAAATAAATCAACCTTTCTGAAATACCTGACACACTGACAACCACACAAATATTTTTTTCCCTGGGTCCATGGTGCTTTACTAAACAAAACAATACTTTCTAATTTGTTATTTTTTATTGTTTTCTGTGTATGAGTTATATGCAACACAATCCACGTTTTTAGAATTAAACTGTCAATATTAATTATAACAATAAGAACATCAACAAGTTAAGATTTTCACGAACCAACTGCATGGTTTTGCTTCAGATGGCCCCAGGCTCAAAACTAGCCTGAGTTAAACACAACTCATATGGCATTCAATGTGTTAGCTATATGTCTTCCCAGAAACTCTCTTTTGCTTTTATAACAGGAGGCTATCTTGACATCCTCACTTTTTTTGACCACCCCCTTTCTAGGTTTTTTTTTTGGTTAACAGCTTTCCGTGTCCTACCGCTGCAACACAAGCACTTCGAGAGTCTGCTCTCATATCTCCTATCTCTTTCTACTTTCTTCTCCTGGAGGTTGGGAGTAGGGTCTTCTCTACTTCCTCAAGCTAAATATTAATTGTATTCAGCTTATTCTCGAATTTGTTATTCTCCAGTCCAACTCCTAAATTTCCAGTCCTGAATTTCTGTTTGCCTGCAGAATGGTCTACGTATATAGGATTGTACCTGGAACTTGAAATTCAACAAGTCTAAAATCAAACAACTTTACTTACAAATCAGCTCTTCCTCAGTCCCGTTTCTGTTAATAGCACTGTTATCTCTTCGATTCCTTATGTTTTAAACTCCACAATCATGCTAGACTTCTCTGTCCTCTTCCTTCTCATAAATTGTCAAGTCTCTAATTCTCCTCCCATCTCCTTTATAAGCCTATGTCACTTCCCTAGTTTATATTCTAATCATAGTAGGCAACTTCAATGATTTTCTAATAAACCTTTTCACAATCAGCCTCTCATCCCCAAATATATCTGTACACTGCTGCCAGAATAATATTCTATAAAGAATAATTCTCTCACAGCATTGTTCAAACATCTTCCAGGATTCTCTATCTACCAAATTAATTATAAATGTACTACACTAGAAGTGAAGATATTCCACAATTTGGCTCTACTTTTCCTGTTTTATTTTGTGTATATATATATATATATGCACCTATAAATCAAACTGAACAATTTTTCTTGCCAAACACTCCATATTACTTCCACTTGCTCACACTGTTTCTCTTCTCTTCCTTTCAACAAATTATACATATCTGTCTCCTCTCTCTGTTGAAGTACTGCCTACTTATTCTTCAAGATCTATTTCAAATGTTCTAGTCCTATTTACCTTAAACCAAATACAATTTGTACTTTTAAATCATAATGCTACATCTGTACACTTCTATTGGCATACTTCATAAACCCATAACACATAGCAGTCTTTTTTGAGATTATTACAGTTATTAAATTGGATTCAATTAACCAGAACACTTAATTCCAAAAAAATTCTGAATTTTTACCACCCAGTAAAGAAAACAGGATTTACATCTAATTGGAATATTTACCCATAAGCAGAATAGGTAATCTGTCTTAGTGATCAAAACAATACTTATTTTGACTAGAGAGTTACGTAAACATAAGGTTAGTTAACAATTTAAAGCATAAAATCAAATTGATGGTTTAACAGATAACATCTCCACAAATTATCAGCCTGATCTTAGTGTTGCACAAACAGTTCTTCAATTTCAGCTGAAGAGTTAAGAAATTAAGCAAAGACCATTTAGGCTAGTTTTGAGCCCAGGGCTACATGAAGCAAAACCCTGCAGTTGGTTCAGTTTTGGAATACATAAGGTAAGATAATTCATTCACATAGTTTCTTGATATTCAAAGTATGTACCAATGAAACCCATACATTTCTGTCACTAAGAATTTACATTATTGCTTTCCTTGGGAAGTGTTTTAGAGGGGAATTATTACTACCAGTACAGATGTTTAAAAAAATTCTACAGTTTATGGTTTCAGAAAGGTCTATATTTCAACCACTTAAAACCAAGTACAAATATTAGCAAGACTGACAATACAATAGAAACATTGTGAGAATTTAAAATCAGTCCTTAAATCCATGCAAACCAAATAATGTTAATCAACAAAATAATAAGTCCAAAAGCAGAGACCCGATAACCAAACACAATGTGCAACCCTCAAGTGGGCCCTTTATTTTAAAGAATGGACAGCTAGAAAAGACATTACTAGAATGATAATTGGGGAAATCTGAGTATGTACATTAGTTAACATAAATAACAGTATTATGTTAAAGTTAAATTTCCTAAGCATGATTATTTTACTGTGGGAATGAAGGATAATGCCTTTGTATTTAGGAAATACATACTGACATATTTAGGGATGAGTGTTATGATTGTAATCAATTCTTTAAGGGTTTTGGGGAAGAAAGTGTGGCTGTGTACAGAGAGGAAAATTGAGTATGCTCATTAAAAGTAAGTAAGGGATGGTGAAGAGAACCCTTCAAAAAGAGACCAGTAGATCAAACCCCCTGCCCAACAAACCCTTAATCTTTAATTTGGGCTAAAAGAAGGACAGGTTCTAGAGAAGCAGGGAGAAAAGGAAAGCCTTTAAAAAGATCAACATGTTAGTTGGAAAACTGCTTTGGTGGAGAGAAGAGGTGAGTGGGATGAAGAACAGATGGAGAACAGAAAAAGGGAGAAGAGGAAGAAATGAAACTAACATTTTGGGAGCACACTTAGTTACTAGCCAGGCTCTCTCTTTCAACAAACTCTTACAATATTAATTTTCTTTGTTAATTCTGTTTTGTCTTGTGACAGATAAGGAAGATAGTACTAATAACTTGCTCAAGGTCATGAGGTAGGGTCAGGAGTTGATCTCTGGTTGTCTGGCCTCAGAGATCATGCTCTTATTGGCACACCATAGTTGCATGCCTAGTGCTTTGTATTATAAGTTAGAAAACCTAAATTCTAGTTCTCACACTGACTTGTGATAGTACTTTTTGTGCCTTACTTACCCGTGTGTGAAATTATCAATATGAACCTTTACTTAACAGAGATAAAGGATATAAAACCTGAGCTTCTCAAAATAAAAGTTCAACATAAATAAAAACTACCATAACCACTGGTTTTAATATTATAAAAATGTTTATCTATCATTTATTTTTACCTACCAACTATATGTAATGTTTGTTAACTATCAACCATAATCAACTATCAACTGTAATATCAATTGCAAAAAGGATACCTTCCCGTCAAAAAGACTTTAACATGGTTCAGAGAAATTTCAGTCGAATTAAAAACAAATATATATTTCTATTCTAAAATCTTAAATATTTCTGAAATAAAATATAAAAATTCAGAATCGTTTCAATGAGTTAGTCCAAATAGTACTTAAATAGAATATACGTATTTTTAGCACACAAAATTTTGGCTTACCTTTTTAATAGGTGATGTAGGTGTTGCCTGACCTGATGACACAGTAGGTGTTGTAACAGCTACAGGAGCTGCTTGTGTGCTACAAGTGTTGGTATTAGTTACAGATGCCATAGGTTTTGTCTTATCTATTAAATGAACAAAAAATTAAGAGTCAAGATTCTATAGGAATTTGGTTGCAATGGTTAGGAAAATATCCATTTATATTCTATTTTTGTTTTAAGATTTTGTTAAGTCTTTCCACATTGCTATGTGTTTTCACAGGAGGATTTTTCAAGTTTCTAGAAACATCTCTAGGGTGTATGCTGAAGTAAACGGTTAAGATAACACGAAAGACACACAACGAAGCTTCTGAAAATAAGGAGCACGAATAGAACCTGATTTCTGTACTTTTATAATTCAGAAAATTTTAAAAATTTAATTAAGATTTAAAATTTTAATGCATGAATGCAATGTAACTAAAAAAATGAATAATAGCTATGCAATTTTCTAATGGATAAACAACTACTATTGTTGATCTAAAATGGACTGCTTCTCTTTATTTTGGGAAATCTAAAAGTGCTTTTGTCAATAATCAGCTTATATTCCTGTCAAATAGTATGATTAAATGTCCCAAAAAGCATGCCTTCCCACTCCTAAAAAGTCTAAAGGTAAATGAGGACAATACTATCTTCCTGGAAAATAATCTACCTAACTGTGGAGAAAGTCATTGGACAAATATTTATTAAATGTCTCCATTCTTCAAGTACTGTCCTAGGTACTAGGGATATATCATCAGCTAATGAAAAGACAAAAAACCTTCACTCCATGGAACTTATAGTAAGAAAAATAAACAAAATACGTCCCATGTACCACCCTCCAACTTATTAAGTAAATATTATTAATACTGTTGAAGTTTTTTTACCCATTAAGTAAATATTATTAATACTGTTGAAGTTTTTTTACCCATTTGATTTCAATGAAGAATGAAAATTTCAAGTTCTAGGGTGAAAATCCTACAAGCAAAAATATACTTCTCCCTTTTCATTCCTTCAACTATTCTTCAAATTTATAAATTGTCTGAAAGGCAATTAAAACTTTTGGTTGAGTTCTTATTTTTATCTGCGTTATAAGAAGAGAAGGAACTGTGAAGAAAATTTATGAAAAAAAATTTGACAAAATAGTTATTTTATGTCAAATAGTTTCTCAAAGAAACAACCTTACAAAAAGTAGAAAAAGAAATGGTTTAGAAATGGTCAAATCAAGCTGTGGCTCTCTCTATAGGGAAATGGGTTGCTTTTTCAAGTTTGCCAAATAAAGTATGATAAAGCCTGGTTAATATTAGAAGACTGACAGAGAAGGAACCACACAGCATTTACATGGATTAATTCTTGAGACTGTCAAATTTTCCTGGCACAACTGACCACTAGCAACAGGAAGAACAAAATTATTATAGTACAATGCTTCACAGGAGCATTTAAAGTTAGCTCAGTGAGAAATTGAGCAGAGGGCAACTGGTATTAAATTCCAAACAGGGAACTAAATATAACAGAATGCAATTTGATGGTAGTCAGTTATATTTAATAGAATAGTAGAGTTTAAAGAAGTATCCAGATCACGTAGTCCAATTCTTCTCATTTTATAATCAAGAAAATTTCAAGCAAAACACATTCAGGTCTGCTACTTAGTGGTAAAACTGGCCTAAAATTAAAGTCTTTTATTTGTTTGAAATAGCTCCTTGGTGCCTAACACTGAACAGTATACAAGGGTCAATTAAGAAAAAAGTTAACAAAAACCTAGAAATCTACGAAAGATCTGCCTGGACTTCCAGTTCCTGAATTCTACTAAATAAATAGAAAAAGATGTGACCCATGAGTTAGGAGATCTGGGTGCTAGTCCTGGCTTTCTTGTGCATATGTGCATATAGTCTGATTTGTAATCATATAGTTAACTATACAGACTGGGAGCCAAGGCGTGTCTCCCAGGGAAGACATTAACTACAAAAAAAAAAAAAAAACTTTAAATACTTGCAAAAGTATCTGGATCGATTTAAATATCAATACATCATTTTATCTTTCAGTTTTTGTAAAATGCACAAGGAAACAGTACAATTTAACTGAAGTGATTTTCGATAAGCATGTATGTTGACTATATTTAAATTAGCAGAGTTTAACTTTATACAATTATTATATGAAAGCTAACAGTTATTACAAAGTAATTGATTATTACAAAGTAATTGATTATTATAAAGTATCCATTGAAAGCACTTATTACCCTGATTTTACAGATGAGAAATCTGGCATTAAATAAATTACTCACACATACAATTATATGCATGAATCAGTCTATGTTCTTAAACACTATGCATGCTGATTCTCACAGAATTTGCTTTTATAATTAGAAATATTTTAAGTTAGCATGTTATACAAATATAATGTTCGATGACTACCTATTGCTTGCATCCAATTTTATCCATATGATTATCTAACCAACACAAAGGATATGTTGAGTCATAAGACCAACAATGTGAGAGCAACAAAGAAAAATTTAAATTCCTAAGTGACTAGAGTCTAGCCATTTATGAATTTCACAAACTCTTGTATATTACAGAAAAATTTACTTTTTGGATTAGTAAGCTAGCAGAAAATAAAGGAATCCAAAACACATCACCTGAGCAACAAAGCTAGCTCGTTTATATTATTTTTTAATGGGAAATAATTATCAGTATGTTCCTTGACTTGTATTTATTTAGGAAATCTTAGCTTCTCAAATTTTCTTAGAGGAAATATTTTGCTGAGTGAGTAAAAATAAAATGACTCAAAGAGCTGCTGGTGTATCTACAAGAAACAGATTCCAAGAAATTTTAGAGCTCCATTTGTCTTTACCAATGACCACCGAACTGGTCCTGATGATGATGACTTTTTTCACTGCTCAAAAATATTAATGGAAGTAGAATATTTTCTTCTGATAAATCTATATGCTAACATGCTGGGTTACAAAACTTAAAGATGGCAATATTAGTATTTCATGACATTCATTAAGTTTTGAGTGATTAACTGATGCAGATTAAGAAAATAAATGTTATTTAATAAAAGCAATTTGGTAAACAAAATCTATAAAACTGTGGGCCCACAGGAAAAAAAACTCACAGAAACCAGGTCCTTGATAGGAAAAAAAAAAAAGGAATGTAAGTTTTTATAGTGGCTTTGTAAAGCAATTTGGCATATATGAAAACTGAAAATGTGTGTGCCCATTGACTCGGTAATTCAATTTCTAGTCCATTAGAGAATCTCTTGCAAATATATATTAGCATCATCACTGTGGCATTATTTAAAACAACAAAAAATTGGGAATAAGGTACATGTTCATCAGGAGGGAAATGCATATATTTAATAGAATATTATACAATAGTTAAAAAGATAAATTATATAAATAAATTCATAGAAAAAGATTTATAGACAAATGTAAAAAATATAACTTTTGAGTGAAAAAAATAAAGATGTATAATAATTTCTAGAGCATAAAAATAAAAACACAAGGTAATATTATAATTGCTACAGAGTACTTGTGAATGTACACATAAAAGAGTATAAAAACAGACTACAAGATTACAGAAAAAACTCATCATAGAGATTGCTTTAGGAAGGAAGGAAAAGGAAGCAAACTAGGGTGGGTGGTGGCTAAAGAAGGCAACTGAAATGTTTTAATTTTATTTAAAAAAAATTTGAAGTAAATATGACTAAATGTCAACAGCTGTTAAGTCTTAAGTCTTAGAAGCTGGGACATGAATGTTTATTATATTATACTTTTCTGTATCTTTAAAATTTCTCAAAACAAAGTAAATTCTCCCATACCCTCCCAGGAAAGTATCTTGATTCAGTCCCTATACTATTATTTCTTATTTCTTACGGAAAACTCATGATGCTGCAGGGACCAGCTTCCTGGACTTTTGGGCCTCAGAAAGCAACAGGAACATTCTTGAATTGCTCAGAATCCATTCACAACCTATCTGTACCAACCTGAGGGAGTCTTAGAAGCCTCTGCACCTTCTTTGAATATAGGTTATCAAAACACAGAGATGAATAAGAGCCTCCAGATAGTTAGACAATAATAAATTCACAACTGCAAGCAAGTTTCTAGTATTCACTGAATGGTAATTTCCTGGGTTGGCAGGTATCTAAACAAGTAGCAAATTGTCCGAAAAGTTTAAATATTAAGCCTGATCTTTTCTTACTGTACACTCCAACCAAATTCAATGAAAATGTATTTATCCTTCAAATTTTACCTGTTTCAGCTTCTGATTCTGAATCATCTTCCTCATCTTCTTCGCTAGAGCAGCTAGATTCATCTTTCTTTCCTTCTTCTTCTTCATCAACCTTTTCTTGTTCCAGAGATTCAATACGTGATGCATTTTTCTCCGGTTCAATAATCAATGTCTCTTTGCTGTAAAAGGAAAAGAACCTTTAAATGATTATAAACACAAAAGGTAAAAATACATTAGTTTTTCCCAGATCCACAATAATCGTGCACAAGGCCATTATGCCAACTCATTTATAATAATAACAAAACCTACTTTAATATTTTACTTACTTTTTAAAGGTCTTCTGTGACTGATTATTGTCCATATTTGCTGTTGATTCAATTAGCGGAGATTTTTTATCTCGTTTTTCACTATGGAGCTTTACACAAAGTTATGCAAAGAAAAATAAGAATACTATTAAAATAATATAAATACAGTTTAAAATAATAATAAAGTAGTTTTTCAAACACAAACAAAACAAATAAAAAGATTTAAGTTTTACCTGAAAAGGAAAGAGTCTGGGTAAAGAAGGAAAAGGACTAGAAAATTAAAAAGCTCCATGCAGAACACTAAATGGATTTTTTAGATCCTTCCAACTTTAGTTCACCGAAAAAAATCAATGTCCACTAACCACTTAGAATAGCTGATGGTACTGTTTCCAGTTACATAACTCCTTGTTTATCTAGGACCTGCTATTAGAAAGCTGAGATTTTATAGTCTCCTCCTTTTAAGCAAAATTCTCTTATGAAATTATAAAACATGTTATTCTTGAGTCCATATACATTACATAAGGGTTCATTTTGTGGGGAAGGAAATAAAATAGGGATAAGCTACACAAAAGGCTAGACATCACCACTACCCCTGTTTGATTGCTAGAAATAATTTAAAACCAAAAAGTACAAAACATCACAAAAATACTTTTTTTAACTATCTGAAATTCAAAGCTATTTAGAGAAGTCAGTAATGCAGGCACTTTTTAGACAGTCATCAAACATACCAGATTTTGTTTCTTTTGCAACTCCTCCAAATATCCTAAAATGTCTTCATCTGCTACATCAAAAGCTGTTTGGCCCTAGGTAGGAAACGAGGAAGGTGGTGATGACAAAAAGTCAATAAATCATAAAATGTCTTCAGTAATTCAGTATAATTTTATAGAAAGACATTAGGTAACATTTTTTTATGGTAGTTATAAATAATATGATACACACAACTCTAAGGAGAAATCCATGTGAGAGAGAAGCTGAAAACATCTCCTCCCTTTTTTGGTAATAGCTTTATTAAGATGTAACTTACATACCATATAATCATCCATTTAAAGGGTACAGTTCGGTGGTTTTCAGTATATTCACACGGTTATACAATCAACATCATAATTAATTTTAGAATATGTTAACACCCCCAAAAGAAAGAACATACCCTTTGGCAGTCACTGCCCCCCCACCTCATTATCCGCATTTCTCTCAATCCAAAGCAATTAATCTACTTCCTGTCTCTATGAATTTGCCTATGCTGGACATTTCATATACACAGAATCACACACTATGTGGCCCTTTGTGACCAACTTCTAAATGTTTTCAAAGTTCATCCATGCTGCACATGTATCACTACTCCATTCCTTTTTATTGATGAATAATATTCCATTGCATGATATATACATTTTGCTAATCTAGCCATTGTCTGGACATTTGCTTTGCTTTTTGCCTAAATGAATAATACTGCTATGAGCATTCACGTACAAGTTTTTGTGCAGATATCTGTATTCATTTTCTTGGACATATACCTAGCTTTTGAGACCTTATTTCTTTTTGATTAATTCCCTACAACTTAATTAAATTCTTGGTAGAATAAGATAATATATATATATATTTAAACTTCTTAATGTTCAGCTAACCACAGGTATAGCTTAGTTTTAAAAATTAGAACAGATGAACATCTGTCAATCTATTTTAATTCAATCTGGAAAAGAAAATTTCAAAGAACGGCTAACAAAACATAGTAAGAATTTTTCCTGTTGCCTGCCTTCATCCTTATAAGAACCCCACTGATACAAGTTTCTAAGATGCCAAAAGTTCATTATTTGGAATATATTCTCTTTCATATGTTGTCCAGTATATGAAGCTTTTTCAGAAAAATTCTGTTTTCAATTAGAAAATATATCATTTTGAAAGGAAGTTCAAATTTCTTTCCTAACAGTATTCCCATATCCACAACAAAGTCAGAATGGATAGATAATAATGGCTTTGAAAATCACATTATTTTTTTCCATCCATGGCACTGACCAGAAAAAAAAAAAAACCACTATTTTTTCCATTTTAAAACAAAACTCAATTCTACATCAACATCAGGATGTTAACAGCTACTCAGAAGGAGGTAATTTCTAAACACTATAAAACAAATGATAAGCTACTCAATATCTGAGCTAGTTTTCCCATTGTTAATAAAATGAAAAGGTATGGTCTATGTTCAAAATACATAAAATGCTACTTTATAGGTAAGAGAGTACGTGTACTTAAAATTTGCAAGATTCAAAAACACTTCTTATATTTGCCTTTTCTTGCTAGAAAGTCTTCCCAATAGGAATTTAAGAGGCAATCTATCCTTCCCCATTCAGTCCAAGATAAAAAGCGTTAGCTTTAATAAACTGTCCTCCCATTTCAACCCTGAGTATTAAAAGCCAAGAATTAAATTCCTGAAGAATAAACTGCTCTGAAATAAAATAAGTGGCTCACAATTTATGGTGTCCTTTAGATTAGAAGTAATGTTAATTCCAGTTTTACTATATTATACTCTTTGCATAATTAATTCTAAAATGTTACCAATGCTATACTTTTAAACTGTGTTCATGATCATGTTATTATATAGAAATAATTCACTGATTACTTTTTTAAGTATTATTTTAAGCATTTATCAACCCTTCTCATGAATGAAATACACCTTGAACATTTTATTAATACAACTGTAATTAAATTTTTACAGTCTTTAAATGCAATAGGGTTATTTTAATAACTAAGGAATTTTCCTTTTTAAGAGTAAGAAATTAGATCACCTTACTAACCTTTCTTCTTTTCACTCTCCCTTGATAAATGAGTCTACTTTGCAAACAGCAGCTGACAGAGAATAAAAACTAGAGTAAAATGTGGGCTATAAACAGAAAAATTTCTAATTTCATAAAAGCACACCCTCAACTTAACCCAATAACTTAAACAGGTTCTTAAGACAAACTATAGGACAGTTATGCTAACGATTGCGAAGGTACGAACATTATTTGATTCTCAACCACCATAAGGCTACCGTGTTTCACTAATGGAGTACAAACGCAGCATGGTATATAAGCAGAGTAACTAGGAAACAGTTGAGGAGAACACAGTGCTGAGGTATAAGAAAATAAGAACTCTATCAATCAAGAGAACTATTTTAAAAGAAAAAAAATCCATTCAATATATCTATGAATGACCAGAGCCACAGACACACTAGAGACATTATAAGTCTAACTTCATAGTCTCTTCATTCTTCTCTATTCACTTATTTTAACTGAATTGCTTGTGCAGGTATGATCTCTTTTCATCTTCACAAAAACCAGTAAAGTATTAATAGATGGGACAAGTGTTACTATGAGTCTCATTGTACAGATGAGGAAACTCAGATTCTTAAGTACACGGTATTTGCCCAAGGTCATGAAGGTAACAAAGGGAAAGCGGAAGCAGAATCTAGGTCTCTACTGTTCTATTATGTCACTTTGTCTTATAAAGAATAAGAATAAGCTTGGACAGAATTAGGGTAAAAAGAAATCCTTGTGCTCATTAATAGCAGGAATAGGCTTGTTATTCATTTAAATCTTTATAATGACAGGTATCAAGCTAAAAACTTGTTTGGTAACTATTGTCTTAATGCATTAAGAGAAATACCAACCAGAAAAGCCTCCTATTTAATATTTAAGATGAAACAATATTCAGGTATATTCCAGTAAAACAATTCTTTGAATAAATTAAGGAAGCAAAATAAAAACCTCTTTGTTTAAAATCTGTATCACATAATATATAATAATAAATTCAAATGACAACAAATATTTTATAGTTTGCAAATGAGTTAAAGAAATGAGACCAAAAGTTCTAAATATTTATTTTTAGAGTATTTTCTGAAAGATTTTCAGATTTTCTATATGATTTGCTACATTCACCATACTATATATTATTTCCCCAAATCATGTTTGAATTCATCCAAACTCTGAAAGTACCTTAAGTATATTTCTTTGATATCATTTTAAAAGGAAATTTAGTAAAAATTTTCAATTTACAAAAGAATGTATCGAATGACAAGATCAATTCATATAGGCGGGCTTACACAATTAAAACAATGTAATTTATTTTGATTGAACGTGAAGCATGACATGTTATTTTTAAATGCAGCCAATAAAAACAGAGAAGACAGTCTAACTCACATATGCAAAGTTATTAGATTATTAAAATTTTTAAAGTTAAGAGGAAAGTCTTACAAGAGTACCTTATATTACTAGAGAAGTTTTCAAAAAAAAAAAGAGAAAGGCTTGTATTTGGGTATATTTATAGCATAAAGATCTTTGGAATGCTATGTACATTATGTAGCTCCTCACTATTAAAAAAGTCTTTAAAATCTTGGATTTTTAAAAAAAACAATTTTTTTTTTTTTTTTTTTGAGACAGAGTCTCACTGTTTTGCCCGGGCTAGGGTGTCGTGGTGTCAGCCTAGCTCACAGCAACCTCAAACTCCTGGGCTCAAGCGATCCTTCTGCCTCAGCCTCCCAAGTAGCTGGGGCTACAGGCATGCGCCACCATGCCCGGCTAATTTTTTCTATATATTTTTAGTTGTCCGATTAATTTCTTTCTATTTTTAGTGGAGACGGGGTCTTGCTCTTGCTCAGGCTGGTTTCAAACTCCTGAGCTCAAATAATCCGCCCGCCTCAGCCTCCCAGAGTACTAGGATTACAGGCGTGAGCCACTGCGCCCGGCCAAAAAAAACAATATCTTGACAAAATTTAAAATTATATTTTTATAACAATAGTATCTGGAAAAATAAAACATATGGAGAAACTGAAACTAAAAAAAGTTACAGAGGACTTTAGTAGAATGTAAAAAACCCACTTAATTATGAGTGTTTTAGAAAAATTACTTAATTTCTCTGATCATGTTCCTGAATGTGTAAAACTCTTAAGTTCACAGGATCGGTAAAAGGATAATATATATGAAAATAAGTTGAAAACCATAAAATTCTAAGGGATAATGAGGCACACCCACAATTCTTCTTCTTTTTAAAATAAGGTTCTCACTCTGTTGGCCAGGCTAGAGTGCAGTGGTGTGATCATAGCCCACTGCAGCCTCAAATTGGCCTCAAGCAATCCTGCCTCAGCCTCCCAAATAGCTGGGACTACAGGCACCCACCACCACACTCAGCTAATTTTTCTTATTTTTTTGTGGAGATGGAGTCTGGCTATATTGTCCAGGCTGATCTCAAACTCCAGGCCTCAAGCAATCCCTCTACCTCGGCCTCCCAAAGTGCTGTAATTACTGGCATGAGCCACTGGGCCTGGCCACAATTCTTTTACAATCACACAAAGATCCACTGAAATGATGGAATGAGGCGATAAGATATCAGATAAAATTTAGGGTGACAAAATGAGCTGCTGTTATAGTAATAAGGAAACAAAAGGATATAAAGCAAGATAATTTTATATGTACTCTTTCTCCTGGAGCATCATTATAATGAATTGTACGGCACAGGAATTAGATGTAGGCCAGATGCAAATAAAATGATTTTTTTCTCATATATACTATATATTGTGTTGTTTCACTAGAATATTGATTCAGCAGTGGAAACAACATGTTTAAACTAAGAAGTGAAATAATCCTTTGGAAAACCATTTCAATTAATAAGCTTCTCTCTTCCAGTCCTTATCTGGAAGCCACTATTGCTAAATAAATCAATTATCAGCACTTCCCATATGAGTGGACAAGTGGCCTCTAGGGGGCACGGTTTGGGAGAGAGAGAGAGATGAAAATGAGAGTTCAGAGGGTAATAGGTATCCACTAATTTCTTCAGAAAAATCCCAACAGCAGGGGGAATTTCTACATGGCAAGAGAGGAAACATGAATTGTAAAGCTAAAATTAGCTGACCTTTTTCCTAAAATTAAATAGTATCATTTGTTTTCTAATGCTGATTACAAAACAGATAACTGTTATAATTAAAAATAGAGAAAGCAAATTATTGAAAGTTTTGACTAAAAATTCAGACTGAAGATTTTTGTACTTAAATATAAGCGTAAGCCTATACCCACAGATGGATCATTCTCAAACATTTTTTATCTTAACTTTCCTGAAGATTTTTACTACTTCCTATAATATTCTTCCCTGCATATTTCTTATATCAAATATTATTATTATTATTTTTTTGAGGCAGGGTCTCACTCTGTTGCCTAGGCTAGAGTGCTGTGGCTCATCATAGCTCACTGTAGCCTTAAACTCCTGGGCTCAAGCAATTCTCCTGCCTTAGCCTCTCAAGTTGCTGGGACTATAGGTGCCCACTACCATGTCCAGGTAATTCTACTACTTTTTATAGAGACAGCGTCTCGCTATGTTGCTCAGGCTGGTCTCAAACTCCTGGCCTCAAGCAATCCTCCCACCTTGGCCTCCCAAAGTTCAAATACATTTTTATCAGTTAATGAAAATATATATCTAGTATCCTACTCTAGAAATAGCAAAGGAATTTAGAGGGCTTCTTTATCTCTTAATGTCAGCACCTAGGACATGAATTTGTACTACTTTCCTCAATCTCCAACAATTTACCCACAGGCAAATCTTGGGCATATGGTATGTCATATTTACTCTCTTCCTTTTACAGCTTCCCCATTAGAAATTGCAGTTACTGAAGCAATGAGCACTAGCACCCATATTAATGGACACAACAGAATTAGAGAACCCTGTTTTGCATGAAGATTAGATCATTTAATGAACTTCTGCTAAGTAATCGACTACAATATTCTGTGAAATGCAATACACAAGGAATATTCTATAAAAGTGAAGGGTAATTAAGCCCATTAAAGGAGACATGTTTTGCGCTTTCCATGATATTTATCATCTACAATAAGAAGAGGAAGGGGACTTGAAGGAATAATGGTGACACTGGTTATTGATTAATGTTATATGAAAGGGAGCAGAGGAGAAAAGTCCACTGTAACAAAAAATTTGATAACTTGAATCTTCTCATGATTTTGTGAAAAATCACTCGTATGTCATTTGCTCCCTCATTCTACCTAATTGTGATATTAAGTAAATCATTTACTTCACTAAACTGTTATCTGTAAAACTAGGAGACTAGATGTTGCATCTCAATGATCTTATTTGGTGTAAAACTTCATGGTTACTATCCTTACCTGGCGTAAGATTTCACTATCCGTGTCACTTAAAGAACTGCTATAAGCAAGCTAATACGACTAATAGCTAAAGAGAATTAGAAACACCCTTCTGTGTTCTAACTCATAGTCATGACAGAAAACATTCACACAGAAATGCAAAATTTTCTTAATTTATGAATTCCAGGGAATATAATATTAATGCAAGTACCCAAGTCTCCTCTATATGTATAGTAAAGTAATATGATTATTGAAAAAGTAATACTTCTTTCTGTGTAGAACAAGGCCAGAATCAGCTCATATGATAGCTGAAAAGACTCAAACCATTAATTAGTCAATTGAGTGACAAAATGTTTCATACAGTTGATAAAAACACAATTATATAATTTATATGCTTATAACTTTTTGAAATTAAAACTGTATTTCTAAAAGTTAAAATACATTTAAAAGGCCTACCACTTTGTTGACCATCTCCATATCGCACAGATTGTCCACTAAAATTCGACATGCTTCTTCTTTACCCCAATGAGCTGCAGCATGAAGAGGTGTCCAGCCATCATAATCTTTAATATTAACATCATAGCCTGCCTGTATTAAAAGTCTAAAGAAATTATAGTAAATTAGGTAATCATTAAAATCTAGAAATGAGCAAACACAATCAAGAGCTTTACATCATGCAATGTCACAAAAATTTGCAATATATTTCTTTTCAGAGTTCAAATCCCTCCCCTCAATGAACTAGGGCAAATAGAAAGTAATTCTCAGAAAACACTAAAAAAAAAAAAAAAGAAGCTCTTGAATCACTTCCATAATAATGCAGTTTTAATTAACTCCTAATGACTCAGTCTTACGGTATGGCATGACACTGATTACTATTGTTAACAGGACTTACAAGTAAAATTTTCACAGAAAAGCCCATAATTTTTCAATGTAAGATCAAAAACTGACAAATCAATTTGTATGTAAAACTCATTTACTGCCAAGACTATCCTCAGGTGTCCACATGATACGTCACCTCAGGTTAAATGTCTTCTAAAAATATACTGGGATCAAACAAGCTTATTTTGTAATGTTTCTACTGCCTTGCAGTTGAGGAACTGGTTTGTGAAAGCTTTCATGAAACTGTATGATGTACCATAGGAAAATTTCAAAGGAAAATGGCAATCTGTTAGGAAGAAAACAAAGCAATACACATATTCCATAGAGTTGGAGTCGAGTCTATTTTTCTGTGGCAGTAGAAAGCAGATACTCCAATCATCAACAAACTAGAAAACAGGAATACATTTTAATACAATGCAAAGAGTTGCATAAATTATGTTAGTATGCCCTTTTAACTACATATTGACATCAATCTTCATTTTATTTAGAAATTAAGCTCACAGAGAGCAAAGAAAGGGTCTATAAACTGCACATAGCATAGCCCCCTATCACAGGTGAATGAACACTAAATATAACCTGTGAAATCCAGTTGATCTTTACCTTACTTTCCAAGATGTTGAGCTTGATAAGGGCTTCTTTTTTTTACCTACAGGAGGTGATAGTGACAGCTAACATATAATCCCCCTTCATTTATTTATTTTTACGAACTAATCCTCTATTTCCTAATAATATGTAAAGTAGCTATTTCCAATCCTGGCTCCATAACAAAACCACGTGAACAGCTTGTTTTTTTAAAAAACGATTCCCCAGCTCTACTCCAATACTACTGAATTGGCATACTGGGAATGGGTCCTGTCAATCTATATAATAAGTCCCTCATATGATTCTCATATCACTGTCTGTCATCTGTTTGCAGACCAACATTTAAGAGCCATGATCTAATAAAGAAAAGACTAACAGATATAAGTCCAAAGACTTAAGAAGTATCTCTGCTAACACATATCATCAGAAACTTTATTAATAGAGGCAGAAATAATACTGGAGTATAAGATAATAAAAAAAAAATCCCTGTTAGGAAATATGAACTATAATGTTAGATATCCTTAGCAACATAAAACTGTAAGTACTGGGGAGTCTGTGTGGAGAGGGAAGAGAGATTTAGGAAGGTAGATACACTTTTTCAACAAACATGATTCTCTGTGTATATCGGGCCCCATGAGGACACTTAAAAAAAAATGACTATGTAAAAAAAATGCTTATGTAAAAGGAGCTACTAATGGAGGAACAAAGTGAAACTCGAATCAACCCTCAGGGATAGATTCTGTCATGGAATTGCAATTGGAGTACAAGACTGAAAGGTATCAAAATCAAACTGAAAGGAGTTGAGAGTTTAGGGGAGAGCAGAAGTGGAGAGGTTACATTTGAAACCTATCTTTCTTCTATTTATTTTTCATTTCATATATATGTTTATTTATTTTCATAAGTAATATATCCACAAGTTTCAAAAAAAAAAAAAGGATATATAGGGTTTACAGGGAAGTCACTCTCCCACTGCTTACCTTTAGCCAACTATTAATATTATACTTTCCCTTCCCCTCAAGTAACCATACTATTAATTTTGATTGGATTCTTACAAAAAGATTTCATGCATATATAAGCAAATACAATTTTTATTTTTTAAAAGTAAATACAAATGATATACACTACTATCTTTGATTTTGATATTTCATAATACATCTTAGTATTCTTTCCATAATAATATGCAAGGAGTTTCTCATTCTTGTTTTAATTGTGGCACAGTATTCCAGTGAAAGGACATACCATAACTTATTATACTATTTTCCTACTCCTATTACAAACAATGCTGTTAGCACATACTTCCTAAGTGGGTAAGAATATCTGTAAAAAAAATAATCCCAGAGGTAGAATTACTGAGCTAAAGAATAACCACCACTTTGATAGAATTTGCTCAATTGTTATTTATACTTCCACTAGCAATGTAAGAGTGTCTTTTCCCCACACCTTGTCAGCATAGTGTATGCCAAAAATGTTGTTCTTTGCCAATACGACAGATGAAAAAAGATAACTTGTTATAGTTTTTACTTGCACTTAATGAAGAATGAATTTGAGCATTTATTTCATAACCTTAAGAGCCTTGAGCTGAGTCAAAGGATCAAACAGAATTTGCCTATAAGTTGAAGAGATGGTGAATAAAGGCATCTGAACAGAAACAAGAGTGGGCATTAAGACATCATGACGCAACTTCAAGTAGATATATACGGATGGCATAATGCATGCTTGAAGAGCAACAGTGGCACTTTAACTTAAAAGAGTAGATGGTGGCCAGATGATGATGAATCTTATGTGCTAAGATTAGGAGTTTAACATTTATCCTGATCCCCACTGAGAAGCTTAATGAAGGATTTTGAGAGCTTGGATAACATACTTACAAAGAACACTTGGAAGCCATCCAGAAACTTATTTTATAATGTAATCCAGTCCTCATATATATGTTTATTAGGAACAAAAGTTTTAAGAAGCAATTCTTACCCTTACTATATGCAATACTTTTGATATTTTCTACTCTTTAAAAAAGGATGCTGTTGGAAACTCATTAAGTTCACTTCATGATGTGTTTGAAAAGTTTTGTAATAGAAACAGATGGGGGACAAGAAAACCAATTAAAAGGCAACACTACTGTACCGTTCTCAGGAGAGGTTGAATAGAGACTGAAAAGAGGAGGAAACTTAGGAACATGTGATCCACTATTCTTTGTTGTTTTTACTGATGAGAGGGAATAAGGAAGACAGATTGATATTAGAAGCCCAAGAAGACAAGAAGCAACACAGAGGGTATAGTAGATTTTGCTGGGAGCCAGTTTTATTTCCTTCCATATACAGATAACAAAAGTTATGCACTGAATAATTTTTTTAAAATAATTGCCAACATTTTTGCATTGCATTAGTATCACTCAGTTATAAGAAACGACAGTGACCTAGCACCTCTTATATTTTCCTGGATAGAGCTTGCGCCCATTATCTGAAGTGAGGTATCACAAGATCGGAAGAATGGGCTCCACTCGTACTCACCATCAAATTGGTACTAACTGATGAACACTAGGGTGCTCACATGGCAGTAATACTCTCCAGGGATTGGGGGGTAGGGGGGTAAACCCACAACTAAAGGACACGGTAAGCATTGCGGAGGGGAAGGGCATGCCTCTAACCCTCGCTTGGGTGAGGCAAAGACATAAAATGTAACCAAAATGTTTGTACCCTCATAATACACTGAAATAAAAATAAAAATCACTGTGTTTTTTACAGACAAAAAAAAAAAAATTATCATGACATAAAGCAGCTTTTTTTCCAATGAAATTTGCTAATCAACATCGACCCCTACAGAGTTGAAGTTGCTTATGGCTTGATATTTAATACGCTAATAGCACTCTCAGTTCTAGTGTTCATGCAGTAAAAAGAAAACTGTATTGTAGACAAATTAAATGTAAATAAATATTCAGCAGGATCAAGTTCTCAGAACTTGATAAGTTTATACGATGTTATTCTTAGTCTCAGTCAATCTGGGACCCTCAAAATGACTCTGTAGTAAATTGTTAGTCCAAAAAGTAAACATATAATGGTTGACAGACACTTAAATCCAATTGACTGGAAAATTACAACTGAGAAAAACAACAGTAGAACAATCAAAATTTGAGAGTAAAAGAACTTTAGAACAAAAACAATCATATCCAAAGTAGTTTTCTCTTTTATCCTGAAAACAGACATTAAAGAACTCTCTTATAAGTTGTTTCAAAATAATGTTTGCAGGCATTTTAAGAAAGGAAACAATGAAATAAAGAAAAAAAAGCAAAGTAGAAAAACAATACTTACTTTAAAACTTCTGTATAGCCCTTAGCGGCTGCAACGTGAAGTGCTGTACCTCCAGATTTTGCGTGTCGGACATCACTGATATGACCACTATTTAACCATTGCCTTGCATCTCTAAGCATTATCCGTTCTTCTTCCTTTCGAGCTGCTTCTATATCAACCCCTGATAAAATAAAAATAATTGGTTTTATTTTTGCTTAATAAAGAGTATCCTTTCTATGCTGGAAAATAAAATTATCTAAAACATTTCAAGTTTAAATGAAAATGAAAAGTTAAATCATATTTTTGAAAAATGCTGCTTATAACATGTTGGTTAAATAAATAAATATGGAAATATTATAGACATTTTAGTAACTCTCTCTACTAATTATTTGGTTTTTGCCCCACGATGTTATTTTGGTTTTCTTTTTACTTTCTGATTTTTCCTTTTCTCTTTTTAAATTTGAATATTTCCCAAGGTAGCATCCTTTGGGCTAAAAACATGTTTCTTAACAATTACATGCAAATAAATCTCAAATTTTTATCTACTGCTTTGACCAGTTCTATAAATTCTGGCCTTGTAGGTACAAATGTTTATTGAACACTTCAACTTGGAGGCCCTGTCTTCATTTAAAATTTATCAGACCTTTAAAAGATTATTTATCTACCAAACTTCCTTTCCTTTTCCAATACAGCACATTCTTCATACCATTAGGGTTGTTTTTATAATTTTAATAAGTTATATAGATTCATTTAAAAGCATTTATTAACTATTGCTAGGTTGAGGTGATAAAAGTGTGGAAAAATACAACAATGAACAGGACGCTCTAGTTTCTACCTTCAAAGAGCTTGACATTTTGGAAAAAAAATTAAAATAAAAAAGATATTCCTGAAGTTCCTGAATGATCTCAAGTTGTCTTATGGCTTCAACTGCTGGCTATTTAATGAATAGCACATACCACAAGGCATTTATAATCTATTTTCCTCCAGAATACTATGAGCCTTTTTAAACTTTTATCCCCACTGTTTGGCAGAATACATGACACAAAGTAAAGGGCTCAGTAAACGTTTACTAAACGAATGATGAATGAATAAATGAATCAAAAACAACATACACGCGCGCGCACACACACATGTATCTCCTTGGCTAAGATTTCTCCCATAATCCATATCCACGTGTCCAATTATTTGGTCAGGAGTTTTTCATACATCTAACCATCCTAATAACCTAATACATATCAAGTGCTTACTATTTGTCAGGTACTGTGTTAGGTGCTATGGGTATAGAAGTGAACTTAATGGCATTAGATGATACATTTGTGAAGAAAAATAAAGCAGGGTAAAGGAAAAGGGGGCAATGGAAAGGGCCTGTTATTTTATATATGGTAAAGAATAGTTTCTTTTCTTTAACGATACAATGACATTATAGCAAGAAATAAAGTGAGTGACAGCCATATTATTGAGAGAACTTTCTAGACAGAGGGAAGTACCAGTAGGCTCTGAAATGAAAACCTGCTTGGACTGTTCTTCTATTTAGAAGACCAGGGTATCTACAGAGTAGTGAGGACAATGGGCAAGGTGACATAATCTGATTTAATTTAAGAGCATCACCTAAACTAAAAAATTAAGAGTAGAAATCAAGATGTCAACTTAGAGTCTACTGCAATAATCCAGGCGAGATGATGACGACTCGAACAAGGGTGGTAACAGTGAAGATAGTAAAATGGTAGGATTCTGGATTCTTCAAGGCACACCAGCAGAATTTGCTGTTATTTTGAATGCAGAAAAAAAAGAGAAGTGAAGGACCAATCAGGGGTTTTTAGCCTCAGCAATTACAAAAATTAAATTTTCAGTTTCAGAAATGTGAAGTTTAAGATGCCTAATAAGACATCTAGTAAGAGATATCAAGTAATTAGTTGCATATCTGAGCCTGTAGAACAGAGAAAACTAGGGAAACAATAAATAATATGCCAAGAGCATATCAAACTCAATGCTAAAATCTTAACCTAGTTTTCCCTGATCAATCTGCTTGTTGCCTGTCTCGTATTTCCTATACTAAGTACCACCACTTACCCAGAAACCTGGGAGTCAGCTAAATTTCTCCCTTTATCTTACTCTCACACCATCTGTGATAGTTAATTTTAGGTGTCAACTTGACTGGATTGAGGATGCCTAGATGGGCTGGTAAAGCATTGTTTCTGGCTATGTTTATGAGGGTGCTTCCAGAGGAGATTGACACGGGAGTCAGTGGACTGGGAGAGAAAGACCTGTCCTCAATGTGGGCCTGTACCATTCCATCAGGGCCTGTATGGAACAAATGGGCACAAGAAGGAGAATTCCCTCTCTCTACTTTCTCCCTCCTTTCAGGAGCTGGAAGCCTTTTCTCCTCCTGCCTTTAGACATCAGACTTGAGTTTCTGGGGCTTCTGGACTCTGGGACTTGCATCAGTGGCCTCCCAGGGGGCTCTCAGGCCTGATTAGGGGCTGCACTGTCAGTTTCCCAGGTTCTAAGTCTTTGGACTTAGACCGATCCACAACACTGGCTTCTCTGATTCTCCAGCTTACAGTGGGACTTCACTGTGATTATATGAGCCAATTCTGCCTAATAAATCCCCTTCTATATATCCTCCTGGTTCTGTCTCTCTGGAAAACCCTGACTAATATACTATCCTATTAGTTACCAGATTTTCAGTTGCTACCTCTAGACTGTCTTCTAGATGGTCCCTATCACTATCTTAGTTCACACACCTTATGTCTCACGCTTCGAGTACTACTACTACTGACCCTTTAACTCATTAAGCCTCAGTTCCCCCTAATTCACTCTACTGCTTCTCTACATAAAATTTGTCAATGGCTGCTTACCTTCTATAAGACAAATCTCAAGCTCTTTAGTGTAGCAGACATAGCCTTTTATGACATGGTCTCACTGCATTTTAAACTTCATTTCTAGTCTCTTTTGTCTACCATCACCTAGCAGTGTTCTACCATTTAGATCTCCACATAGCTCCCGAAGTACATCATGGTCTGTGCTGTTGTGCAAGCTATTATCCTCTACCTCGATTATATTCTTACTATGCCTGCTTAGCACATTACCAATTTTTTCAAGATGACTAAATGGTTCAATATGCAATTGAAGCTCAACTTCTATAAAGCAGATAATTCAGAAATATTTTTAAAACCCCAAGATTACACAAGTACAGGAAAAGTCATCTTCAAATTAGAGATTGTAGTATCTCATTACTACATTTTAAAGAAACTTGCAACAAGATTTTCCAAATAGACCTTACCAAAATAACAAATTATATGTACTATATATATAATAAACACAACCTATTATAATTTTTGTAAAAATAAAATGCCTCCATTTCTATAGTAAAGCAATTTTACATGTCTAAATACCAGGGCTAGGCGCTTGGACTCACACCTATAATCCCAGCACTTTGGGAGGCCAAGGCAAGAGGATCGCTTGATGCCAGGAATTTAAGACCAGTCTGGGCAACATAGTGAGACCTGGTCTCTGCAAAAAATAAGAAAATTAGCTGACGTCGTGGTGTGTGCCTGTAGTCCTAGCTACTTGGGAGGCTGAGGCAGGAGGATCACTTGAACCCAGGAGTTCGAGGTTACAGTGAGCTATGAATGTGTCACTGCACTCCAGCTTGGGTGACACAGCGAGACACTATCTCAAAAACAAAAAAAACAAAGATAATCAGCTTACTTTATTTAAGATATGCCTTCTAATGTTATTTACAAAAAAATTGCAAAGCTGTAATAACACATTAGGAATAATCTTTTTACTAAGTGATTTATCTTAGATATTATTTTCTTATGCTTTATTCTTTTACTATGTCTTTTAAAACACGTACCTTTTTATTATCTTTATCCCAGTCTTCACCATCTTAAACATTCTGACTTTTACTGTCTACTATTCTAAGTTTCTTCTGACTTTGAAATAAAAAAATACCTACTTCTTCTGTACTTATCTAATTTCATGCTATCTTTATCTAATTACAAAGCAATTACCCTCTTCAGCCTCATAATGTGCTCATATCAGATTTATAGGTAAAAACACAACAATCTAAGTTTAAAAGTTAAAGTATATGTGAAGGGAAAGTTCTTATTTTAAGAAAATTAAATTAGAAAAGAAAAACTCTCTTAAAATGCTTTTTTAGAATACTACTGATTAGATTATAAAGGCCCTGCTTAGTTCATCAGAAAATTTTTTGGAGGACAGCCCATTGTACTCTATGCTAGGAAACTTGTTTTCTAATTTCAGTGCTTCAACTAACTAGCTAGTGACTTTGAGAAAGCCATAGAGTCTTTGGATATTAGTGTGATAGGTTAAGAACACAGATACTGAACCTAGATTTGCTGGGTTTGAATCCCTGATCTACCACTTACTAGCTGTACAACCTTGGTCAAGACACTTAATCTGTGCTGTTTCAGTTTATTCATTTGTAAGATAAGAGTAATGATAATACCCACCCTACAGGGATGTTCTGAAAATTACATTAATATATGTAAAGCATTTAGATCAAAAGTAAGCACTAAGGTGCTAACTATCACGATCAGTTCTAAAAGTCTATGATTCTGTTTCTCTTTTCCTGCTTCACGGTCTAAGAAAATCTTAGAATGCATTTAATGGGTCCTTAAGCCACCCACTATAACTGCAAGGTTTTTAAACAATGAAAACAATAGATAATAAAACTAAATTGGATATGATATAATAAAATGATTAGATTAACAATTGTCACTATGATTTAAAAACAGTTAAATATTAGATTGAAATGTAGCCAAATCTCTTACGAAAGAAAAAATAAAATTAGATTGGAATT
Organism: Avahi laniger; assembly: GCA_963575035.1. Lineage (NCBI taxonomy): Eukaryota > Metazoa > Chordata > Mammalia > Primates > Indriidae > Avahi > Avahi laniger. The sequence goes on from CAUYSK010053081.1 coordinate 36,118, forward strand.
TGGTCAGGTAACGGATTCAAAAATTGATTTGTGTCCCTAAATAAAGAAAATCATATTAAAATGTAAATCAGAAATATTTTTAGCTACTGTTCAATCATTACTACTTTCAAAGGAAAATTACTTAAGCATAACTAGTTACTGATCAAATATATTAGAATGAGAAATAAAAGCCAAAAAAAATGTTTAAAGCATTTAAAAATATTAATAACTCTCATACCAAGATAATTTGAGAAAATTTATCATTATTAGATATACATTTAGTGTGCTTATTTTATAATTATTAATATCTTTTAGACATGCCCCTATACTTTTATTTCTTTGGAATTAAGTTATACCATATAAATTTATACATTCCCATTATATGCATACAATGAACATTATAAAGTATTTTCTAGGAGACTTTTTAAAAACTACAGTATGGTTCAGTGGTACAGTGTATGGGCTCAAGATAACTGTCACACGGTTTAGGACAGAACTACAACACATACCTACCTGTACGACCTTGGGCAAATCACTAAGCCTCAATTTTCTCATCTGTCAAATGGGGGTAATAGTAGTATAAACCTCATAGAATTGCTGTGAGGATGAAATGAAAAAATGCATGTGAAGCCCTTTGCTCAATGACTTGCGTATAATAAGCTACTATCAATACTACTATTATTAGTGTTTGCTCTTCAATTTTCATTTCCAGGGCCATCTCACCTACCAGTTCTCAGAATTTCCCCTTATTACTGTTCTCCTAGATTTACATTTCACACCTTGACATCACTTAAGTTACAACAGTGCACCAAACACTGCACTGTCATCTAGATGTCCGTTAGCTACCACAAAATCAGTAAGTACTCATGTATTCCCTAAATCTGTTTATATTTAGTTCTACATTTTCCCATATGAACTCATCTAAATGATCACTTCTTCAAATGCAAACTTTGGTGAGTAGGTTTCAATTCCTCCTTCATCTCCGCATTCAATTCTTCATCTAACTATTCTAATTTTACCCCAACATTTCCTCAAGACAGCCCGGTTCTTCTTCATCTCAAATGTAATAGGTTTTGGCTCTTACCTTTCACCTGGACTAAATTAAGAGTCTTCATCAAGGAATGCATGCCACCATGCATTGTACATTCTATCATCCTCCAAACTGCCATCAGCTTTATTACTAAAAGCCAAATTCAATCAGATTAATTTCCTGCTTGGGGATCTTTGTTGCATCTATCCAGTGCCTACAAAATAGATGTTCTTTACCAGGCGTCCCCAACCACTTTGGCACCAGGGACCATTTTCATGGAAGACAATTTTTCCAAGGACTGGGGAGGGAGAGAATGGTTTGGGGATGATTCAAGCACATTACATTTATTGTGCACTTTATTTCTATTATTATTACATTGCAATAAATAATGAAATGTTAATAATTATACAACTCACGATAGGTTGGGCACCCCTGATAGACCATCTATTCAGGTCTCACATCCTACTAATCCCATCCTGACTTTGTATCTCCATTTCAGTCCTCATGAATTCTCTGCGTATCTTATATAAGTCTCCAATTCCTTTTCTTCACACATGTTGATAATAACCCTCTGTTCTTTGCCAAACTCCCTCTAAATGTCATCTCTCGGAAACCTTTCCTGATTACTGCAAGCAGTTCATCCCAGCTTTTTCTTATCTCCTGCAACATTCTGTGCCTATAAATTTTAGTATATAGCCCACTGTATTGTGCAGTTCACATTATGCTAGACTGTAAAATCCTTAAGAACAAAGATTGTGTTATTCTTTTATTGTTGTTGTTAATAGCCAGCACTCATGACATTTGCTGGCACATTAATCAATACTGAACAAATTATTATAATTAAAATCAGCCCTGTTTACAGTTATGCTAACAATTTCCTTTATATACAAGGAGATCCAAGTTTTCAGTACAACTCCATGCCTTTTCTAGTTCATAATAATTGGAAACTAATATTAGACAAATAAATAGCAGTACAAAGAGATTTATGTTAAGGAATTAGCACTGTGTGACAGGAAACTGTTGCCTATCTATCTGGATAGTCATCAGGGCAAAATGGGCAAAATAAGTTAAAAAAGAAATGACTCTTCTTCCTAGGTTGTGATGCTTTGTATCTAGATATTCTTTAGTTTCTTCAATTCTTGAAGATTCATGACTCTGAAATGCTTGTCTAGAACATGGCTGTTAAAAGCTCCTCTGTGAGACCGGGCGTGGTGGCTCACGCCTGTAATCCTAGCTCTCTGGGAGGCCGAGGCAGGCGGATTGTTTGAGCTCAAGAGTTCGAGACCAGCCTGAGCAAGAGCGAGACCCCGTCTCTACTAAAATTAGAAAGAAATTAATTGGACAGCTAAAAATATATAGAAAAAATTAGCCAGGCATGGTGGCGCATGCCTGTGGTCCCAGCTACTCGGGAGGCTGAGGCAGGAGGATCGCTTGAGCCCAGGAGTTTGAGGTTGCTGTGAGCTAGGCTGACGCCACAGCACTCACTCTAGCACGGGCAAAAGAGTGAGACTCTGTTTCCAAAAAAAAAAAAAAAGGTAGAATTGGGATATTCCTAACACAAAGAAATGATAAAT
>CAUYSK010053082.1:0-11657 GCA_963575035.1 Avahi laniger
ATTTGGATTTGCTTTGTAAAGCAAAGTGAATCTGTTGAAAACTACAGGATGAGAGCTGACAATGGAGTGCCCCTGGAACAGGCAGCTTCCTGAATGGCTATAAGCAAGCTCTTGTTTAAACCACTCTAGACTACCTGTCTCCATTCACAATAACCTAATAAATATGGAGCCAACATATCTCTGTTTAACCTCTCTGTTAAGTGATAAACTTACCTTAGAACTTAGAAGTTAACCTTTGAAAGATTTTGTAATCATTTGTTCAGGTAGATAGAATTAGTTAAAGGATCTGTAGAAACCTTTTGAAAACCTGAGAGGAACTACCTGTTGTGTAAATCTGTTACCCCTGGCAATTAATCACTGTTCCCTATAAGTTACCATGTAAGACCTCATTTGGGGCTTTTTGAGACCCACAGAGAAGATCTAGGCCCCCTGAGATCTTGCTTTGCCTATAATCTTCATAAACTTATAAAACTATATCTTTGTCCCTGTGTATTCTTTTAGTTCTTTTTTTTCCATTTTTCTCTATTATTTTCTTATCCCTTGCAACTCTACCAAAGGGACCAGGTTTTTTGCTGGGAGCTTAGCTACCTCCCCACAATCAATATTTCTTAGCAGAGCACTGAGCACAGCATCATACATCACAGAGTCTGGGCAATTATAATCTTCCACTATAGACAGAGATCTTTTGTAGAATGTTTACTATGATAAACTCGGCCATTAAATTTTCTTTATTTGCTCTGGAATGGTTTCCACCTGAACTAAGACTGACCTGTAGGTTGGTTCCATAATATATGAGTGGAGAGTGATGATTTACTTACACAATTTACATTAAGGATGGTTTTATTAGAAAGAAGTGATATAAATGTGAAAAGTGATATAGCTTTCAAGTTGAATAATGGAAATAACATAAAAGATTATGAAAAAAAGTGTTTTTTTTTGAGTCTTTGCATGTGTTGTACTCTATTCACAAGAAGCTTTAAGCTTAAGGTGAACATTCTCAAAAATAAAAATGTGTGTGTAACAATATTAGAAAAACATAATGAAATGAAAGCAGTCAGTATCATCATGTTTTAGCTGAGTGTGTTTTTGCTCTATTGTCAGGTTTACTGAAATTAAAGATTTAAAGTGAGACCAACTATCTAAGATAAGAAGGCTTTGATATGACAGCTAATATGTGATATGTGGGAAACATGCATTTGCCTTTGGGCCTAGTTAACTTGAAGGAAAAGTGGTGGTAAATCCTTTTTGTCTCAATTAGTAAATAAACTTGGTGTACAATTTTAAATCACAAGAAAGAATGATGGGGTTTAATTGAAGACCAAAGGAATGTTTTTCCTCTTGGAATTATTCAAGTTCATAAAGCAATTAGTTAAATACACATAAGAAAAATTACTTGGTGGGAATGCAATTGTCTTATTTTCTTTACTTATTCAAAGTTTGGTCTCCGTATTGGCTATAATTGTGTGGGTGGACACAATTATAATAATTTTAGCATCAATAATTCTTTTCTGTATTAAATAGAAACTATAGCCATTGGAGACAATAAATAACCATTTAAGGACCTATGCTATATCTCCTTGGGAATTAGGAGTTAGACAATCTCACATAATTAACATGATTAAAAAATCAATTATATAATGTTATAATAACTTGAAGTATCGATCACAGTTTTGAAAAATTAATAATTTTTATTTGATATTTATTTTTCACTCTTTTGGAGGATACATTTCTTATAATACATAATCGTTATTTATATTTTCTTTTTGTTGTTATATAAAATTTTAAGTGGAAATTTGATCCTTTATATCCTCTTCTATTCTGGAATAATATATAGGATGTTTTAATAGAAGAAGGGCTTTGGGGGCTATTAAGTATTTTAATTTATTAACTATTTTAAACATATAAGAATAAAAATGTATATAACAGAAAAGAGTATACTGACCACCACTACATTAACATGGGTAATTTCTATTCATTTTCTGAATTTCTTTAGTTCAAATTGTTTCAAATGATAATATGAACACTTGTATTTTTGTTCTATTAGGTTTTAAGTCTGACATTTATGCTTTCTTTTCTCTAATATAAACATGTAAAGTAAGCAAAAATTCCAAGAAAGATAATGAATCTTAACAAATTTGTTACCTAACCTGTAATTATTTCATAAAAGGAACATTCTGAAAAGTGAATAATAGGCTTATATGCTATAACATCCAAATATAATTTGGATTTGATTAACAAAATCCTATAAACTGACAATAAAAGATGAATTCCTTTCCTTGTTTTCTTCACTTTGAAAGGATTGGCCATTTAAATTTTGTTTAGTCTAGAATGGGAATTATAAAGTAGCTAGTCTGTTACACAACTGTGTAGATTGTGCTCCTTACATCAGCTGATTATCCAGTAGAAATGATAATAGTCACAGAGAAAGAGTATATAAATGAAAATGTATGTGAACAATTAATATTGCTAATATGTTACACTCACTGAGTACTTTCAACATTTAAAACACTGTGCTATGAAGTGAATCTCATTTGATTCACAGGAGTCTGAGAACTGCGATTACCTATATTTTTCCAATAAGAAAATCGAGGCTTACAAAGTCTGAGAAACTTTCCCAACACCATACAGTTACTTAGGGGCAATTAAAGTACAAATGCAGGTGTGAGACCATATCCAGGGGACATTTCTTAAATAAAAGAGATAGAGCCTTTGTAATAAAATGTGCTCAAAGTGTTGATATGATTATTAAATGGAAATTTCTAAAATACATTATTAATCTGTGTCATTTTTTTTCTATTTTGATGATTTATATTGTAATTCTCTTTTTCTATTGCCATTATAAGTAATATTATTTTATTATTATTATTATTATTTTTTCAGCATATTATGGGGGTACAAATGTTTAGGTTACATACGTTGTCCTTCCCTCCCTTGCACCCTCGAGTCAGAGCTTCAAGTGTGTCCATCCCCCAGATGGTACGCATCGCACTCGTTATGTATGTATATACCCATTCCCTCCTCCCCACTTCCACCTGCCAGACACCCGGTAAATGTTATTCTTATATTTGCACTTAGGTGTTGATCAGTGAAACCAATTTGCTGGTGAGTACATGTGATGCTTATTTTTCCATTCATGGGATACTTCATAAGTGTCATTTTAAAATCAGACAAGCAACTATCTGCCTACCTATTATTTTAATTGTAGTCCAAAAAACTACACATTTATGATACTTTAAATATATTAATTTCTTAAAAATATTTTCACAGATATCAGCATTACTGTTTTATAGTGTTGCATTAGTATATAATGTGTCAAATTGAATAAAGTCTATGTATCTAAAAAAGAGAAACAGTTATTCAACATGAAAGCAATTAATTTAAAATAGAGACCAGTAAAATAATGATTATAATAATGATTACTGTCTCTACTGAGAGCATATAGTGTGCAAAGCACTTGACTAAAGGCTAAGTTTATACTCTTAAGCTAAAACACAGAATGCTTACAAAATAATATTTTCATCTCCATTTTTAAATAGGTAATACAAGCCTCAGGGATGTTAAGTGCACGTTCTTAGCAGAGCTGGGATTTGAACTCAAACAGCGGGGCTCTTAACCACTACAGCGTTTTGTCTCAGCGCAAGTCTGTCCCATTACCAGAAATAACACAAAACCATCGCCTACTAGTGAGACTTTGCTGCTTTGCTGTTTATTGATGAAAGAATTGGCCAAAAAAAAGAAATATGCACACACACACACACACACACACACACACACACCTAATTTGAAATGGAAAGACAAGAAATAATGAACCATTTTTACGTCTTTATTACATACAAAAAATTTCTTGCTACCTATATTTTTACTATAAAGGGAAGCAAAAAAGAAAGGCTCAATGTTATTTTTGTAGTTATTAAAAATAATAGAAATAAAATTTATCCATCTATATCTATGTTTAGACATATATATATGCCATATATCTGTCAAATGATATTTTTAAAGTAATTACAATATGAAAAACATTCCCACTCCAACTGGTTTTTTATTATATTTCTCTTCTTCTCAACCCCTCTTTTGTCTGATTTCCTCTCTTTTAATTCTCTGAAAGAGTAGAAGCAGTAAGATAGGAACATCCTCTTCTTAACCCTATCATATCTATTAACACACTGATGTTTATATTCATATTCTCTGCTTCCTCATCTGCTTCAATGGAGAAGGTGTTATTGGTAAAGCCAATTCTATTAATAGTTCTTGTGTTACTGGTATTAAGCCCTCTCTACTTCTCAAGGACTTAGTCCTAAACATTTCTCATCTCTTTTGAATCACTAGCACATTGGATCATTCTCAATAGCATGTACAGTAGTGGTCTGAATCATTCTCAATAGTATGCAAATGTAGCTTATATCTTCCATCTTAAATACCCAAATGAAATCTCTTTATGTCCCCATCCTCTTTCAACGTCTTTTCCCATTTCCCTGCTTTCTTTAATAGGAAATCTATTAAACATCTCTCCTGAGAGGTCTCTATACAACTGTCTCCGGTTTTATCATCAGCCTTTCATCTACTTCCCTAAACTTCCCTTTTTAAATCCTGGCTGCCAAATTCAATGGTAACTTTTATGTTATCTTTCAGAAACTCTTTAGCAACATTTGTCACAGCTGACTATTCCTTCCTTCTTCAAGCACTTTCTTTTCTTAGCCTCCAATTCATCAGCCTGTTCTGGTTTTCTTTCTGACTTATTTCATGTTCTTTTTTCGTACTGTTTGCTTTCGTACCTTGTTAACTTGATGACTGAGGTTTAGTGTGCCTCGGGAATTAGTCCTAAATGCTCTTCTCCCTTCTTTCCATAATTTCTCACTGGGCAACTTCATCCAATCCCATGATTTTAAATACTGTTTTTAGCTTGATGCCTTCCAAATTTATATATCCAGTCTCAACTTCTCTCCTGACATGGAGACAATTCTATTTGAGTGCCTCTTAAACTTCCCTACTAATATATTTAATAGGTTCCACAATTTACCATGTCAAAAATATTTGCAAAATTATAAATCCTTTTAATTTTCAGATTTGGAAAATAAAAATGTAAAAAAAAATTAAAATTTCACCTATGTAAATTTTTCCTATGTGATTGATGCCATTGTAAATTTACTTCTAATTTATTATGATGACCAGATGAAAATAATTTTGTTAGAAATAAATCCACGGTAGAAGGTAAAATTATTGACATAAGAAATAGAGTGAATATTTGCAAAAAATATAAAATCCTCTAATTTTTACTCTATGTTTCATGCCAGTTATTTTACCTTGTATGATAGAATTTATTTATAACAAAATGAGTTTTTCTATCTGGTTGTTGTAATAAATTAGAAATAAATTTGTTATGAAAAAGTTTTTTTATTCAACTAAAAACAAATAACTGGTATCTGTGACAGTTTTTTTCTTTATAATTTTCATTACTCAGAATGTGAAAAATAAAATAGACATGCAAAAGTAATACGATTATATAACTACTTACTATACACAGGAGAAATAATTTTTTAGCGTATGTTGTTTTGTGCTAATTGCATATAAGTACATCTCTTTGCATTCTTTATGAAAGAATTTATGCTTTTTGGGAAAGCATACATATTTCTTAGAAATTTTTGTTTACAATATCATCAATTTTCATCAGTGATCTACATACACCAAAAAAAGTTTTTGCACTCATTGTTAAGTAACATGTGACCTTATCAAATCCAGTTTTGCTATATCCTAGAATGATATAGCTATATCCTAGGATGATATATCCCAGGATAATCCTATATCCTAGGATTACATTGTCCATCAATGTAATAATTTGAAGAGAACCTTTCACAATAATTAAAAATAGTTAATCAAATAAGTATTTGTAAAATGAATGTATGAATGAATGAATGAACAAAACTATAATTAGTCATTTCAGTGTATGTTGAAAGTTTATTTATAATATGGTATTTTTTGAAATCCAGAGACATTTACACCAAGTATGCAATTACCAACATTCATACTACATTTTAATTTGCTTTAATTTATTCTTGATAACCTGAGGATGCTTTCAGGACAAAACAGAACTACTAGAAAATATGACTAAAGTCTCACCATTGTTACAATTTGTATGTGCTATCTAAACATACTTTTGACTTATTTTGTTTGTTTCCATCTAATTGAAAGTGTAATTTCATTAGAAATATACACTTAATACAGATTTCATAATCCTAACTAGTGTATGAATAGTTTTCAATTAAAATATGGATGATTACTTAAAATCAGAGACAATCTGAATTATCATTGTGGTGACTTGGACAAATCAACAGTCTAGTTTTCTTATTGCATTGCATAACATAACAAAGAATATATACAATAAAATCACTCACCAGTTCTCATATATCCTTTCTGTTCAGAAAGTTGAGTGTTTTAGTATAAACTTGTTTATCTCAAGATCTTTCAAAAAAGAAAAACCTTGGGTTTCATACAGTTGAAAAAGTAATGCTATCAGATGTGAGAAATGTGGACTCTTAGACTTAGTTAAGAAGGGGATATTGATCAGGTTGTATTGGTTCCCTGAGTTGTAGCTGCCTCATTTGTAAAGCTGGCATTGGAACATTTTACTTGACTTATTTAGGAACAAATAAAATATTAAAGTTTTATTCTAAGAATTATATGTATTATTCTATGAAAATATGAATTCTGAAATGAATAAAGAATAGTAGATTTTAATATTCACTGTGTAGTTTGTCTATGGAATAGTTTTACATTTTCTACAACGTGTCAAGAGACTTCAGCAAGGTCATAGTCCAAATTTGGTATTCACAAGATCTTATATTCCTCTCTTCCAGTTTTATTGCTTTATATTTTTATATTGACTAAAAAATGACACTATATTCTCTAGTTCACTATCTATAAGGAAATCAAGTTGGGTAATGGGAATATTTAACCTGGAAGAAAACTCCCATCAAGAGTCAAATCAATCAGAAAATATTTGAAATGCAGATGGTAACCTAGAGGTGGATTTTGCCCTGGAGAATTTCGCCCTTGATTGAGCCCTTGCTTTGTACATGATCCATCAATTTTATAAAGAATGTTCAACATCATTATTAGGCCTACACTCTGCCAACTTCTCAGAGAAAAGTGGCTATCTTTAGAATTTCATTATGTTACTAAGGATACATCTAATGATATGGCAAGTCAGGTTAAAGTTGATGACAGCATGACAGAGACATTCCCATCAACTCAGGAGAGAAACAAAGCTGCTTAATGCATGGTATGGAAAAGAAACCTCAAAGCCAATGTTGTAATATACTTCCAAGTATATAGAATTCTCTTTTAAAAATGTATATGCATTCATTCATTTTACCAAATAATTGTTGAGGCAGGTATTAATCCTGATGTTGGAAATGTATTTTAACAAGCAACAATAACTCCCTTGATTCAAATGATCCAATATGCAGACAAAAGTTGGGAGATGATGATATGATTTTTGTGGAATCAAAAGGCATGTTAAGCTGAAGACTGTGAAAGGGATGCACATGGGAAACTGATTTCATGGCCAGAGATAATAGAAAATTATATAAGAATTGAATTTTAAATATAATTCTAGTAGTTGGGAATGGTCAGAATTAATGAGCAAAATAGAAAAATCACATAAAATGCTTTCACATTACTTCTGACTGACAATATATAGCATTAGTGTGTTTTTAGTTTTATATCATTAGATTTGCCCACTCAATCAAATTCACTTAACATTTACTAAGTACCAAGTAGCATGTACAGTGCCAAGCTGTGGGGATAACAAATGTCAATATGATAATATTCTTCACCCTTCAAAGGAACACAGTCTAAGCAGGACAGCCGATGTGTACACAGCTTTAAAATAATAATATATCAGGGTGTTCCAAAAGTTGCCACACTTAGGGAAAATGGGAAATTATAGCTAAATGTACCTTTATTTATAAAATATTCATTACAAAATTTTTCCTTTGGAGACTTTTGAGATACCCTGTATATTAAAATCTGGTGAGTTAGGAGTGCAAAAGTTTTATTGGAAAAAATTAAAAAGAAGAAAAAAAAATCTGGTGACTTTGTTATTCAAACCAAAAAATTCTTAAGCATGAATAAAGAAGCTAAAAATGCTAAAATTATGTAATTTAAAATATGTATTGAGTAACAAAATTTATGTTATATTGATAAACTTCTCAAAATAGTTATCTATACAAAAACTGTTAAAAATAAAATAATTTCTAAAAAATTAAAATGGCATATCTATACACAAAGAAATATCTTTATATGAATCATCTGAATATTAAAATAACCTATTCAAAGTATTTTTGGTACATATGTACATTCTTTAATTGTTTTCTTGGCCATATTTAAAGCGTCTTTTCACTATTTGGCCTTAAAGTGTATTTTTTTCAGTATATTTTCATTTTATTGGTATTCTCATTTTATTGTTAAAGGTATTTTTTATAAATTTTAAATTTTTGGTATGCTCAATTGATAGATATCACTTTGATTTCATGAAATGGATATAAAAATAAAACATGTATTGGAATTTAAATATTTGAGGCAATTCATGTTACTAATTCTCTACTTGAGGCAATTTATGTTACTAATATAAAATTAGATTCATTTAACTATTTATGATGTTAATCTGATAAAGGGGTTGGCATGTTAACACTTTTCATACAGGCAGAAGAGAATTTAGAATGTAAAGTGATGAAATTAGTTTAGTAGAGTTTTCATTTGACCTAAGTTAAAAGTCATGCTTTTTAAACATTTTTTTCACAACATCAATAATAATACTTTGGTCCCAGGTATGCTAACATGCACTATATGCAAATTGCAAGTTCATCGCTAATTTTCTTTTATTTTAATGAAAATGTTTTTTTAAATAATTCTTCTATAGGCATTATGGGAAATTTGTACATATTCCTTAATATAAGTACTAAAGGTCAAAAACCATATAGTTATTCCAAACATCTATTCCAATGACCTATCATCTTAAAATTTGTAGGCAATTTGTTCACAAAACAAAAATATCATGTAACAATGAATAACAATATTCATATAGTGTTAGGTTTAAAATCCCAACATATCATGATTTAACATCATACAGAGTAAATTCTAAATCAAAACATTCAATCTTTCATAGCATGTTAACAAGGTATTAGGAAACAATAGCCTATTACTACCAAAGATTTCATGATGCCAGTGATAAACTGATATCAGGGAGCACTTATATTTAGGAAACAGTTTCACGAAAAAGAACATGACAAGTGATATCAGCAACATGACAAAGTAGGAAGCCCGGGACACTCCACCCAAAAAACACACAAATTCAGCAACAATTCATGTCATTATTAGAAATCCAGAAACTAACTAAAATGCTCCTGCATCCTGAATGAATATGAAACTAAATGGATCAAGCTTGTAGGATGATTCAAAACATCCTCTCACCAGAATCTCTACCACTGGCACAGTGCCATATAATCAAAAAGAAACTCTCTCCACCCCAGATTCCAGCTTTTCCCAGGGGAAGAAAGGGGTTAGTTTGCACATCCAGCACCTCAACTTTTCTAAGAGGACTCCACAGAGGTCTGCCTTTTGTATTGCCAGTCTTGGAGTGCTAATGGGACCAGCACAGTCTAACCCACTGGGAGAAAAAGTGATAAAAACTTGGGCTGATTGATGCCATAGGTCCTGCTTGCTGCTTAGCATAAACTGAATGGGCAAAAACAATCCCAGCTCTCAACTTCCCTCTGAGAAGGAAAAGAGTTGATACAAGCATTCAATGCCCCAACTTCTCTAGACTTCCCAAAGAACTGGCAACTCTCTGGCCAGTCATAGGGCTCTAGCAGGTCTGCCATACCTAAGGGAACATGAAGATATTGCCATAGTTTCCTTCTACTGGCTCAGCACAAAGCAATTATGCAGGGACCACAATTGAGTGCTTCTTCTTGATGAGGGAAAAGGTTGACACAGACGCCCAAATCTCTGGCCAGGTTGGTTGTTGGGGGTCTTCTGTACAAGGAGAGTCTGAAAAAAGTATGTGCTTTGTATAATGTATGTGCAACAGTACAGAGAATGAAGGAAAATGAAGACTCAAGAAAAAATATTCTGAACTGAGGAGTAAGATAAATCTTCAGAAAGTTAACCTTAATGAAACGAGGTTATAAGGGTTACCTGACAGAGAATTCAAGATAACTGTCATAAGGATGCTCACTGAGGTCAAGAGAATCATGTATGAACAAAACAAAAATTCAACACAGAGATAAATAATATAATAAAGTTCCAAACAGAAATCATCGAGCTGAAGAATATAATAACTGAACTGAAAAATACATTTAAAGAACATTTCATCTGTTACAGAATATACATACTTCCTATCAGCACATGAAACATTATCCAAGATAGACCATATGTTAGGCCACAAAACAAGTCTCAAAAAATTTAAAATATTTGAAATCATATCAAATATTTTTTCTGACCACAATGAAATAAAACTAGAAATCAAAAACAAAAGAAACTTTGGAAACTATACAAATACATAGAAATTAAATGACATGCTCATGAAAGATCAATGAGTCAATGAAGAAATTAAAAGGGAAACTAAAAAATTTCTCGAGACAAATGAAAATGGAAACACAACATACCAAAACTAAGAGAGAAGTTATAGCAATAAACACCTACATCAAAAAAGTAGAAAGATTTCTACTAAACAACCTAATGATGTACCTCGAAGAACTAAAAAAGCAAGAAAAAATCAAACCCAAAATTAGTAGAAGGAAAGAAATAATAAAGATCAGAACAGGAAAAAAAATGAAATTGATACTAAGAAAAGATACAAAGATCAACAAAATAAAAACTTGATTTAGTGAAAAGGTGAAATAAATTGACACATCTTTAGCTAGACTAAAATGAGAGCATGAAGACTCAAATAAAATCACAGCCAAAAATGTAGATATTATACATGATAACCCAGAAATATGTCATTAATTATTAGAGACTCTTATGAACTATGTGTAAACAAATTGGAAAACTCAGAAAAAATGGATAAATTCCTGAACACATACTACCTACAAAAATTGAACCGTAGGCCGGGCGCGGTGACTCAAGCCTGTAATCCTAGCACTCTGGGAGGCCTAGGCGGGCGGATTGTTGGAGCTCAGGAGTTTGAAACCAGCCTGAGCAAGAGCGAGACCCCTTCTCTACTAAAAGTACAAAGAAATTAATCGGACAACTAAAAATACATAGAAAATATTGGCCGGGCATGGTGGCACATGCCTGTAGTCCCAGCTACTCGGGAGGCTGAGACAGAAGGATTGCTTGAGCCCAGGACTGTGAGGTTGCTGTGAGCTATGCTGACGCCATGGCACTGACTCTAGCCCAGGCAAAAGAGTGAGATTCTGTCTCAAAAAAAAAAAAAAAAAAATTAAACCGTGAAGAAATATAAAGCTTGAACAGCCAATAATAAATAATGAGATAGAAGCAGTAATAAAGTGTCTCATCAGAGAAAAGTCCAGGGCCTGATGGATTCACTGCTAAATTCTACTAAACATTTAAAGTCTTCTACTTAAACCATTCCAAAACATTGAAGAGGAGGGAATATTTCCAAACTCATTCAATGAGGCCAGCTTTACCCTGAT
>CAUYSK010053084.1:0-189593 GCA_963575035.1 Avahi laniger
AATTAATTTCTTTCTATTTTTGGTAGAGACGGGGTCTCGCTCTTGCTCAAGCTGGTCTCGAACTCCTGAGCTCAAACAATCCGCCCGCCTCGGCCTCCCAGAGAGCTAGGATTACAGGCGTGAGCCACCGCGCCCGGCCAAAAGCTGATTCTTTGAAAAAATCAATAAAATTGATAAACCTCCTGCTAGATGAATCAACAACAAAAAAATCCCAGCTATTTAAAACTGCCTATTCTGAATGTGGGACTTTTCTCCCTGCATAGCTGTTTGTTTGTTTGTTTTTATAATAAATTGTACGATAATGATTTTGGAAGGAAATCTTATCAATGTGCTTTGGCAGTTTCCTGGCCTTCACAATGTGTAGTGATTATAATTCAAATTCTCTCGGTTCACAAAGTCACTGTGATGTGTGCCAGGCTGGGGGGAGCACATCAGGAGAGGGAGGGTGGGGAAGGATGTTGGACATTGAGCGTTGACCGTTGACCCTCCTGCCCGTGTCTGAGCGCCATGGGTCACCCACCTGCTCTCCTACCTGGCATTTCTGAGTCCTGGTGCTACCAGGTCTCTGCCAGGGCATGGTTTCTCTTCTTGTTTTACGCCTCCTCCACAGTTATCCCATGCCAGTGATGTTCAAATGAGGTCCATGGGTTCTCAAACCATGAGCTACCTCTCTGCAACTGAATGAGGGCCGACATGAAGAGGAACCACTGAGACCTTTTTGTGGTGGCTTCACAGAGCAATTTTACATCTATCGGGTGTCATAATAAAAACGGTGTTCCTGAACTTTTATGTTTTTTAAAATTTTTCTGCTATTTACATTTTGTTATATTGTACAAAAGTATTGATCTACAATAAATTGCAAAGTAAAAAAATAAAATATATAACAAATTAAAATAAATCTTGCCCCGATCCTTTTCTACGAAGACTTTGAAAGGCATGGCTGCAGTCCTGAACCCTTCATGAGCTTTTTCAATGATCAGAAATTGGCTTATATCCTACATATGTGTTTGATACTTCCCTTCTTTTTCTTGTGGTTATTTTATATTTAAATATATTATTCACGCTTCCATCTTGAACCAGAAATTCTTGTCTATTTGTGTGTATTTGTGAGTGTATGTGAGTAGTCAGAACTTTAGAAATATTTCATCTTGTTCCCAGTTTGTCTGATAACAGTTACATTTGTATTAAATTGTAGTTAGAAAATTCTTGGATTCCAGACAATGGTGGTAAAGCATTAGGTATAAAATAAGAGTAAACAGGTTTGAAGTGATGAACTGAGAATCTTGAGCCATTTCTGAGATCACAAGTCTGAATACCCAGAGTCTGTAACAGTTAACTGGAATCTGTAACAATGTTAATGTCTGACCCGGCACTCTGCTCCTGCAACAATGTTAATATCTGTTTACTCTGCTCCTGCAACAATGTTAATGTCTGGCTGTTCACTCTGCTCCTGCAACAATGTTAACATCTGACCAGTCACTTTGCTCCTGCAACAGTGTTAATGTCTGGCCCTTCACTCTGCTCCTGCAACAATGTTAATGTCTGGCCCTTCACTCTGCTCCTGCAACAATGTTAACATCTGACTGGTCACTTTGCTCCTGCAACAATGTTAATGTCTGGCCCTTCACTCTGCTCCTGCAACAATGTTAATGTCTGTTTACTCTGCTCCTGCAACAATGTTAATGTCTGACTGTTCATTCTGCTCCTGTAGCAATGTTAATATTTGACTCTTCCCTCTGCTGCAGGGGCTGATGCGTTGTTCAACATTTTGGTTTCCAACTCCTGCCCCATTTGTCCTCTCTCATCCTATGTCAATATAAGTGTATCAAAGCTTCTCCTTTTTTGTTGAAATCTTCAATAATCTTTAGTCCCAAAGATTCTAACAAATACAGATGTATATCATTAGTTATTTTATGTGAATGTATTATCACTAGAATTTAAATATTTTAAGAGAGAGCTGCCTATGTGTGTGTGTTTTCATATCTTGACTGGAGTGAATGTCTGAACATACTCACTGAGCCAGTGTAATTGGATTGAACATTAGTCCAACAGTCTAGTGACCTCCGTTCCATGAATTCTATCATTATAAATTGATGAAATTACTTAACTTCACAAAACTTATTTTTCATCCTCAAGATGGAGGTATTAAAATATTAATTGATAGTGTTAAAATTGAAACTATCTTTTGCAACAAATAAATAATAGTATACTATTCGTATATTTTTGTTGTGGGTGTGGGTAGAGGTAATCATGGTTTTTATCTTATAAACAATCCATTTTGCTGCCACTGCTAAGGCACAAACCAGGCCACATGCGGAAGTGCGACCTTGGACAAACTTTATCTTTGCTTGCAAAGCAGAACTGTAGTGGCCAAGGTCAGTCTTTTAAAAGAATGAAGGCAGGAAGCAGAAGACATCACACTTGGCATTCCTATTTCCATATCAATACTCAGGCTCTTTCAATGATAAGGAACTTCAAATTAATGCTGGGGTCAGGGATCCTGAAGCCTATAGAAATGTCTGCATAAGCCTTATTTAACTCAATCAATATTATGTAATATCAAAGTTTAAAAAGTTAGTTAATGACTTTCTGAAATGTTCCCAACTGAATTTAGGGAGATAAGGGGGGACAAAGGGTGGGAAGTAAAGAGAGATAGGGGAAGGAAGGGTACCTCAAGGAGAATGTGGTGTGCGACCCAACATACTCCTTTTATAACATGCTACAGCATAGAGGAAAAAAAATCTTCCCTATATTTTTTAAAAAAATACATTATTAAATTCTGGATTTTAATTATCTCAGAATAATCACCTACGAATTCCGACTAATTGAAGAAGAAAATAGTGAGAACCATTGAAGAGTTTTATTAGATTATTTCTCAACAATATATAATATTATTATATAAAAATATCAGGACTTAGGATAAAATAAAATATTTTCCAAATTCCTAATTCCTTTAGACAGGCTTTAATAAAGAGATAAGAATGATTACTAATTAGCATATCGGTATTTTTATGTGAATGGATCCTTCCAAATACTTCTAAAAACAGTTGTTTTCTTCATTTGTTTAATTTATTCTTATAGTCTTCTTTATATTATTAATTCCCAGAGGAAAGCCTTTATTCACATATAGAAGACCAGTAATATCACCTATGTCTGAATTTTGAAATTAACCCCATATCTGAATTATTTGCCATATTAATGTGTGCTTATTATACCATGGGTGCCCATCTTTCATTTATAATGTGCTTATGGGAATGTGAGTGCAAGGAAATAATACTTTCAGGATCTTAAAAACAGCACGCTATATTAACCCGAAATCTTCCTGTAGGTTTTAAATACTCCAAAATAAAACTTTCTTTTTTAATGTACAGATGAGACCAAAAGACAGGAGAAGAAACCCATAACATTCCAGAAATAAAGGTAAATGCTGAAGATGTTCTGAGAGGGTAAATGGTACCTGAATGGATAGGACCCCTAGGGCAGAATAACCACTCAGTAAACATTTCTGAATATTTGAGGCAGAAATGGGAACTGAAACTGCTAGGTAGATAGTGAGGATCTCTGGCTCTTCCTGGGACAAGGGTGCCCTGTTTTGGTGCTGTCTCAAGCAATTGAGACAAGAAGAACAAGGGTGGGCACTCCATTTTGGTGCTGCCCCACTCTTAATCCTATCCGGAGCAAGTGATACATCTGGGGAAGGAGGGAATGCTTTATTAATCTGGGAATTCCCCAGCCCAGGCATGATGGGATTTGGAAAGTGACCTAGAGTAACCTAAGGGTAATTATTATGCCATTAGCTTGAATCTGGATCGCGGTTCACCCATAGAGATGGGCTTTCTTAGAGGGAGCTCATATGCAAATGGATTTTGAGGATACTTGTCGATCACTTGGTCATATTCCACACCTCCAGAGATCCCTCCCCCAGACTGGGCCAATAAAAGGAAACAATCTGAAAAGCGCATAGTCAGTCTTCCCTCTCTCCCTCCCTTCCTTCTCTCCAGTCTCATAGACAGACCTGTTTTATTCTACAATAATGAGCTGCTCCTGTAAAACTGCTCCCTGCCTGGAGTTACTCTGTCACATTGCCTCTGCTGGCAATTTTTCCAAGGAAGGAGTCAGAGGACTAGGATAATAGTGTGGACATAACACTTTGGTGTGTCTGGTCATTCTTTGGCCAAGAGCCCACCAAGAACCGAGGGCAGACTGATACCCTGACAAAGCCAAAGATCTCACAGTAATCCAGTGCTACGGTAGTGTTAGGGAGTTTGGAGGCCACACATCCAGCAAAATCGTGAGAGAAACAAAACTCTCCAGCGTGATACAGGAGTTAAATAGGGAAATTGTCTGACTACCTGGTCTCCAAGGGAAAACAAGTAGAAAAATAAGAAACTCCCCTTGAGGAAATCATCATCATGACCCTCACTCGAGTGGAGAATCTAAATTTATATCAGTGTGAGGTGAGATGCCAAGTTGAGAAATAATATAAAAATTAGCAGGAGGTGGTATAACTGCAAAAGCAAATGCAAAACCTTCCTGGTGACCATTCCTGTGGAATTTACATGGTAAAAGTACTCAAATCCTATAAAGATGAACCCTATGAAAACAAGGACAAAATCCCAACCACCCTAAACAAGAGTCCTTGCTCAGAGCCAACTTTCAAGTTGGACTCCAGATTTCAGACCTTGGAACAATACTCAGAAATAGGAGTTTGAGTATCAACAGGACGTCTCCCATATCTCCAGGACCACAGACCAGGATGCAAAGCAGAGGATAAAACATCATCCTGCCACAAAAATTCTGAAGAGTAGGCTGAGCACCCCCGCAGGCATCCCCCCCAAACCATGGCAGCTGTATAGCAGGGCAGAGAGGAGGAAGAATTTCTTCAGCTGCTACATGTGACTGGGTGGAGAGGGCTGAGTCTTCACTTTCACCTCCTCTTCAGAGGGAGTAAACACGTGCTTTTCTCTGACCCTCAACCCCAAGCCACTTGAGTGGAATTCTAGGAAAATCACCACCTGCAAAGTGGGGGGTCCAGCATCTCATTCACTGTCAGCCTCTACTTCCCTGGCGGTTTTGCTGATTCACCTCATGTGCCCTGGGGGCAGTCGGGCAAGAGATTCGGAACAAGATTGTAAGGGGAAAATAGGGCCGCCATGGAGTGATCTGGACTGTTACCACATAACCAAGCAGAGATGTCCATGTTCCCCATGAATTAAGAGACATAAGTCATGTTGGCAGAACCAGCATGTGAAAATGGTTTGGTCGGGGGACCTCTAACAACAGGGCCTGCAGCTGAGGGGGCCTGGGGACACTGGACTAGAGTCCCTACCTGTCAGGGAATTGCATGGTGAGACGGATCCTAAGGGCTCCTGCAGAACTCAGCCATGGCATCATAAGGGGGCCAGACTTTGGACACCTGCCCCAAGGACACACCATCAGTGGAGCAGTTCTAGGTAAGCTAAAGATACCGTCATCTCCATCCTCTCCTCTCATCTCAACACACCAGAGAAGGTGAACCAGAAAAAGAAGATAGTAGGAATGAAATCACATACACCTGTAAAGTAAACCAAACTATTTTAGATGATAATATGATAAAATAAGTTTTTTAATGATTATATATGTTAACATAAAATGAATCCACTCCCCCCCAAAAAAGAATAACACATTTGGAAAAAGGGTGAATTTGAAAAGAACAAAGTAGACTCTAAACATAAAAAATAAAAATTGCTGAGCTCAAAAACTGATTGAGGATGACTATGGTTAACAATAGTCAAATAGCTAGAAGGAAGATACTGACTGTTTCCAACACAAAGAACTGCTAAGTGTTTGAGATGGTGGATATGCTATTAATAATTACCCTGATCTAACCACTACATGTTATATGTAGTGAAAAAACACTATGTATCCCATGAATATGCACAATTTTTATTTGACAAGTAAAAAATGAAATTAAAATAAATTTTAAAAAACAACAACAAAAAAACTCTTATTGAATGTCAGTATTCAGAGCAGGACACAGAGACTAAGACTTTAGGCAGAAAGGAATTGAATACAGGGAATTGAATGCTGACAAACTGGCAGAACCACTTGAGGATGGAAAGTTAAGGCCACTAATCACCGAGTAATCGACTCCAAGTTCACTGCACATCGCTGAGATTCAGGGATGGAATATGATGCCAAGTTTGCTTTGCCACAGTCCTTGGTAGGTTATGCTGCTGCCACAGCCCCAGTGACCTCTGAACTCCACAGAGCTGGTAACTAGACATGGGGAGTTTATCCAGAACAAAAAGCAATAACACTTGGGCCTCCAAACTTCCTTTCCAGTCACAGAGAAAGTGGGTGGCCCACACTTCACTTCCACTTGCTAAATCGCACATCACAGTTTCACATTGTCACATTGATGCAACTCAAATCTAGAAATCTGACTGCAAAACCATGCTGGTAACACTGTATTTAGCTTTCCTCCACCTTGGAGAAAATTACCCATTTTATGCCATGGTCTATTGACTCCAATAAGAAGAACCAAAATGTAAGCAAGTATATACAGTATAGCATAAATAGAACTTAATAAGGGGTTAATATTAACAAGATATCCATAATCGTTAACTATGTTTAGGCCTATTAAATGGGTTTTTTTTCTTTTCTTTGTTATTCATTTTTTTCTTTCTCATCCTTTCCTTTTTTTCAAATGCAATAAAGGGATCAAGGGAAAATTTTCTACAAAAAATACATGTTTTTATTCTTTAGTTCAATTCTACTCTTAAAATACAAAAAAGGCAACATGATTCAGGAATAAGAGAAGATTCATGGTGAGTTCTGATTTTATAATAAGAAATTATCCTAACAATAAAGATAATAATAAAAGGAAACCTCAAGTCACCAATGGGGGTGAATGCCCTGAATCACCACAGAGCTCAGATTTAGGAAGATTATGTCCAAAAGTGGAACTAGAGGGTTAATCAGTCAAGGACAGTTTCAAAGAGTGGTGCAAACCTACGAGATGTGTCAGGAAGACTAATGAATTATATCAAATTAAAGCCTAGAAAGAGCTGATGTTTGCAAAAAGCACTGAAAATGACAAAAATGTGATTTTTTTTTAAAAAAAACTAAAACTTTAAAGCTATAGTAAAAAGAAAAAAAGGCAAAAAATGATTCAATTTCTTGAGGCATATATAATGTAAATGAAAGCAAAAGAAATTGCTTAGTAACATATGAAGTTTATTTATCCTTTCTTACAGCCAATAATTATTTAATTACCCAAAAAAAAAACATTGTGAGTGTGGCATTACCTGTATTTGAGTCTTTGCTGTGCTGTTCTAATCTTCATATCAACATATTACCTGAATCAATTTGGTTAACTTCTCTACCATGTATATATATAACATATGACAACTATATATAAGGTTGTTTGTTTCATAGTTCTGCTATAACCATGATTTGGAAATGTTTGCACTCAGCTAACCTTTATTGAATGTTTCCTCCATGCCAAGCACAGTGCTGAGTCTTTCGCATGCATCTTCTTATAACATGTGACACATTTCCTTGTGGTGAAATGCAGATGGAGATTTATTCATTGTCAAATAATAAGTAGAATGGAGTCAGAGAAGCAGCTGCTACCATCTGTCTCCCAGTTGAATGGCCAATGCTTGGTTTCTAATGATATTCGTTATTATTGCCATTACTGTGGTTTTTAAAAAACAAATTCTGACAAATAAATTGTTGAAAAATTGCTAAAACTATTTCAAATGAATTTATTAGCATTCACAGGTAAGTGAAAATTAGCAGAAGAGATGACCGTGATGCACATTTGGAGGTAGAAGTCATATCTTCCCTGCGCACGAGTGAGAATTAAGCCAGGGAATAGGCTGCCTTCTCTCCTCCTTGTGGAATAGATTTTTACTGTCTCAGTGCCTTTCCTTTTTCCATAGTTGACCTGGAAGGTTTCTTATTTTTGTCAGCAAGAAAGAAATATGGGCTTTCTAATTAGACATGCCACAGTTGGAATCGCAGGTGCACCACTCAGCAGCTCTGCCATAGAGCAACTGGTTCACCTGCTTCAGTCCCAGGACACTCATTTCCCAGAGGGGTTTGATGATACGTGACTCAGGTGGTTGTTTGGAAGAGACCTTTGAATGCTTAGCTCATCATATGTGCTCTATAAATATCAGCCTTTACAAGTTAAAATCATTATTATTAGCATTTCTCTATCTATCTATGGATTTTTCTACCAGCTTACAGATGCTTAGTAAAGCCCTTTAATAAGTTACAACCTGGAATTCTCCTTTTATTCTAATTATCTTGTCACCACTCATGTTGATGTAAATATGTTTCGTGATTCTATTTCATAAAAGTTTATCAGTGATGCTCAAGTCCTAAACCTGAGTGATCCTAATTATCTAAAATTGATTTTACATATATTATGTATATACTTACATATTTGTTTGTGTGCATATATATATGCATACCTATACAAGACTTAAAATGACAGATTCTTTAAAGCGTTTGGAATCTACCAAAAGACATCTATAATTACACTGAGTTGAATACGCTTTCACCTTTGATGGTATCGTGGTCACTAAGCAAGCTAGAATATGACTTGGACATTTCACAAGTGACACAATTTCAGCATTGAAGAGAATTACTTTAGCATATACTTCTGAAGTTATTTGTCAAGTTACCTCGGTCACACTGTGAAATACACATGCTATACAGAGCTGATTGGGGTAGTAAAATTACATTTTTATCCTATACAGGCTCTCATGAGGGACTAGAATAAATCCCTTGATAGACTAAAAAATACAGCAATTTTCTCCTCAAACAACTGCACCTCAACTTAGCTACATTTTAAACAACAAATTCCATTAAAATTGACCAGAACAAAATGACTTTTTGAATCACACAATAGCATGTATGGTATGATTTTAAGTGAAAATTCTCATTGCAAGTTCAAATGAAAGTAAAAAGTTTTTTATATGGCATTAAAAAAGTCACCTATTTAAATCAAATGATGTTCTACAGAACTGAACGGAATCTCAGGGAGGAGCCCGCCCACTGAACATGCTTTCCACATTAGCAGATATTTCTCCTTAAAAGCCAAATTTTGTTAATTGAAAAACATAAACTTTTATTTAATGAAAAATAACATAGATATCCAAAACACACAAAAAATTGCTGGATACATTAAACATTTTCCTGAAAAGTAGCCCTATCTTTGATCATGTCTTACCATCGTGTCTATAAGTCATCTAGTGGTTTATGTTGTCTTTTTTTTGTGTGTGTGCTTTCCCCTTGCGTTATTTTTCTGGGCTCTAATCTTTGAGTGTAATTTAATCCTCTTAGATCCATCAGGATCTAAATATCTGGACTCCATTCGTACATTACCTACTTCCCCATTGAAAACACAAGATAGACCTTTGCTATTCACTTTGCTGAATGAAACTACATTTTAGAGAGCTAAGAAAATGACTTTGTAAACACAAGATTATATAATTTAGAGTATGCTTCATTCCTTTATAGCACAAAATTTCCATCTTGTACCGTTGTATCTAGAGAAGAGTAATCTCTCTATTGGTGACTTCTTGTCATGTTGAAGTGATCCTTGATTATTTTGTAGGTTTTTGCTCACACAAATAACCTTATTTTTCCCTGAATGGGAAAATTAAACATGTATCTTCCTATTTCTTTGTGTTTTGAAACTTAATTTGAAATAAAATGTCTTAAAAGGTATATTTTCTTTAAAGATTTTGACTTAAGACTTTAGTGTTAAATTCATAAAGTATATTTGGAATATCATTGCTTTTATTTCCCTCCCTTGCATTTAATACCTTATATTTTCTGCTTTCTTGATATAAAATTCATATTAAAACTTCCCATCTTGAGGTTCATATTCTGCATAGAATTAAGAGGATAATGTTCATGACTTGAGGTCTGTGAAGCAATGAATAGCTTTCTCACTTGATTAAATACAAGGACACTTAATAAGCTGCAAGCACCATATATTTCTTTACATACTGCTTGTGTGAACAGTGTGAAATATTTTAATATACAAAAAGAGAAGAGAAAATAAAATAGTTTCAATAAGTTTGGGCCCCAGTGTACACAACATGTGTGCATTTGAGGGGAGGGGCAGGGAGGAACAAGAGGAGGAATATTTGTTCTTATAAGTCATTTTTCCTTCAAGTAATTTCTGTTAATATATCTTTTCCCCACGGGCAATTCCTTCATTTTGGGAAGCAATTTGCATAGCCTTGCAAGACATTAATTCCAAGGACTAAGTTCCTACATTTATGTTCTGTTGAGAAGCATATTCCCTGTTGCTTTTGCTAAATTTTCAGGGAGAAACCAAGTCTGTGTAAGTCATTATGACTTGGTGTTTGACGGTTGCCAAGGCCATGTGACCGTCCCAGTCAGGACGGCTGACAGATAAAATACGGTATCTTCCAAAGCCACAGTCAAGAGGTGGCTGGTTCTGTTAGGGCTGTTACAGAAATTCTCCGATTAGCTGGGAGAATCAACATAAAATCTCAAGTGGTCCCTCCAACAAGGATTCTAGGGATTCTAAATTCTCTTACAAAAATAATCTTGGGATAGTTTCCATTTCGTGAACAGAGACGTTCTGTTCAATAGTTAGCTCAGTTGATCAAGGACCAAACCGAAGTGTCTGATGACGGCAGAGGCAGGGAAGCTACCTCTACAGGCGGTGCTCTCAAGGGTGGGTGAACTGTACCCAGGAAAGCAGGGCAGTGACTGCCGTGGAACTCAGGAGCAAGAGTGCGAAAGGAACCAAAGCAAAATGTTTTCAAACCTGGAAAACAATTCTAAGTGAAGAAACATGGTAAAAATAGTAAATGAAGAGCAGATGTTAGTAGTAAAATAACCATATTGAGTTGGTTTTATTTCCATTATCCACTTAGATTAGAGAGTAACCTGTGTTGGTTTTCATTTATATAATTAAAATGTCTCAAGGAAATAAGTTCAACTTGAAATTATCTTGCTTTGTGTAAAATACAAGAAATATTCTATAAAAAGTATAAATTTGTGATAAACTGGAATTCTAAAGATTCTTTAGAGGTTGAGGTAAGACATTTTAAGGTGTGAAATCATATTTTTATATTGATAGCTTACTCTGATTTTTTTCTTGTATTTTTTTTAACATCACCCAACATTGAAGGTACACTCAGGAATTCCCTCCATAGTGTTTTTCCAACTGCACACTTGGAAGACTTTCTGTTCGTACATACTGTCTTCTCCAGAGTCAAATTCTGAGTAGATGTCCAATAGTGGCAGGAGCAGATGAATGAATGAGTGACTAAATGTTTAGAACAGCGGGGACTTTTATGGTTCACTTCCTCCAAAAATGTAATGTAAGCTATGCGTGGAGTAAGTGGAAGCAAAGAAGAAAGACATATTACAAACTAACATTACACAGTTTTTGTGTTTGCCCATCTAATTTCAGATCGTCATGACCTATGCACCAAGGCATTGGGACCTCTTTGAAAACTACTATAGAATAGCGTTTGGGGAAGCCCGATTCCTCTCCAAATCTTGTTCCCACATTTATAGTGTCTATATGAAGGAGTCATGTGGATACTGCAGGTGCCTTCGAATCAGAGGAATGCTGGTTTAGGTAACATGAAAAGCAGTGAGCATTTACTATGCACCAACTCTCTGCTATGCGCAAGTAGTGCAGAGAGAAAGAGGAAACCTTCCGTCTTCTCCAGAAATTCTGTGTCTTGTAGGGGAGAAAAACGTCTGAGAAACAAATTACAACCCAGGTCAGAGGGCTCCGCTGTGGTCCTGGAGGGAGAGGAGGCCTGTCCCGAGCCGACCCTTGCTGAACGCTTCAGGGGCCTCCTACGCCTGCACAACTCAGAGCCATAGAATTTTTCTTTTACTGGAAAACTTTCTGCCTCCAGCGTCTGCTTCTCCACCCATCAGCGCTCTCCTCATGCCAATATGTAGCGTGAGGTCACTTTCCGTGGGCAGCTGCACCTGCCCCGCTGCTCCCCTCCTGGGCTCCAGATGCTGCCGCGACATGGTCACTGGGGCCACAGGGCCTCGGATCTCCCTGAGACTGACCCGTCACATGCACTTTCATTTAAGGACCGTAAACATTCACCACACTTATCAACAAACCTGAACAAAGGCACACAGGGATGGTCTTAGATATTAAATATTTTCAAAATCCATGAAGGAGGGACAGGAGTTTGATGACAAATGCAACTTCATAAAATCCTTTCATTGAAGGTGTCCTAAAACATAATCCCTAGCGACGTTTCTAGAAACCCAGAGCATAGGGCAGCTTCCCTGCCCAGCCAGCACCGCTGCAGCCTTGGTGGGGGCGGGGGTGGGGGATGACATTGCCACTGGGCGGTGGAGCGGAGCATGGCCTCGGGGCTGAGCCGCTCTCCGAGTCTCGGCCACCTTCCTGCCATGTGTGCCCTGATTCTGACCTGACCAGGTGCACCCCAGACTGCGGGAGCAGAACCCCAATCCTCAAGGAGGCTGAGTGGAGAAGGAAGGTGCTCTGGAAGGGACAAAGAAAGGAAGAATGTGGCCTGGAATCACCAGCCCAATGGAGCAAGGATGTGTTCAAAATTATCAACAGGCTGAAAATAACTTTTTTTCCTAATTCCATCTGAAATATGACAGTTCTCCTGTACACTTTTTGTCTGGAAAGGGGGGGTCCTAGACCCAACCCTAAGCTCTCTGAGGCCTGGGCAGTGCCCCCATGTTGTTTCCTCAGCCACTTGGGGACTGGCAGGTGTCTGGGGCATCCGACAGCTGCAAGAGTGAGGCTGATCTCTGCACAGAGGGGACAGGGGCCGCTGCCAGACGTTCGCGTCTGAAGCTTGCTCAGTCACCATTTATGACTGTCTTCCCTATCCATTCTCTGGATCCACCTTAGTGCTCTGTGTATCTAATTGAAAAGGGTGTTCTTATTAGTTCGACTCTCTTTTCTTTAAAAAAAAAGGTTTCCAAGCTCTTTTTCCATAATTTTAAGCATTGCAAGCCTTCCCTGTAATCCCAAACCACGTGACTGGCTCTTACTACCAAAGAATACAGAATTAAAGGATGAGCAAGACATTGTTCACATCCAATCATCTGGGAATGCTTGTATAGTGGCAAAAATATAACTGAGACCCTGCCATAACTGATACATTTTTAGAACATTATTCCCACAGAACTTACTTATCTCAAAATTACAGTCTGCATTTCCTTAATGCAGCGGGGGATCACACAAAATAATTGGTCCTGCTACATTATCAAAATACCATGCTAAAGATAAACCTCCAATCAAAAAGGTAATTAAGACCTACATCTAAGTATATTCAATTACCTCTCAACACAGCTTTTGTAATTCTGGGAATTTTGCCCTAAGAATGAGCTCAAGTTCAGCTTGGATTTTCTCTAAAACGTTGATACAGGAGACAGGGAAGGAGCTATTAATATGCATGTTCTCACTTTCCCCAAATCCTTCATCTGTGTACCGTGCGGCAGATCCATACGGCCACAGTTGAGGAAGAGTGATGACAGCCGTGCCCACATCCAGACAGGCAGATTTATAAAAGCGTCCGCGCCCGGCACTCTGCGCAGTTGATGACTGTGGTAAGTGGAAAACAATTACAGCGTCTACATCTTTAATGGGGAAAACTAATGATAAAGAAAGACAGCAGGCATTTGGGGATTATGTTGGTGGAAGGGACAAGCAGATTGTTCTGCGATTCCTACATCATAACAAAATTGATGAGGGGTGAACCTCCTAAGAGTTGGGAAGATGAAGCTAAAAGTTAGAAAATCTAAATCTCATTTTCAGTTATGCTTCTGCTGCTCGTACTTTCCAATCTATAACCACCAAATAGAGAGGATAATAACCACTGTCCTTTAAAGAAGGATTGTGAAAAACGAAACGTGAAGATTGATCCAAACACTTCTTACATTGAAACTTCAGTCTGTTAGGTTAGGGAGAGAGACAATGAAATTCTTTTTCGAAAGGCAACATTTTCTTGTGAGGGAAGATATCAGGCAAATGTTTTCTCATCATTAATAAATAATGAGGACTTAAATGAGATTAGCTCATTTTAAACCTCTTAAGGTAAAGACACAAGATCACAAGTAAACTTGCTTTTTTAACTGCTTTTTTTCTGATTATAAACGTAATTCATAGACACTGTAGGAAATATGTAAAGTACAGAAAGCACAAAAAATTACTAGTTTTTAGCTTCTTGCCAGTGTTTTCTTGCTGTGTACACATGTCCATGTGTTTTTTAAGAAAATTGCATTTCGGCTCCATCTCCAGTTTGGATTTATGTCTCATTACCTACGCTAATGTCGAGCATTTTCCCAGGTCATGGCTGGTGTCTCAACACGACAGAAACTCACGATGGTGTTTCATCTCTCTGCACAGATGAACACGGCACAGCAAGAGAAATCTGGAAAATCTCGGAAGCACAATCCTTGCAATGCTAGGACATGTTTTGGCCTTTTTTGGATAAATATTGTAAGATTTAGTCACGACCTCTGTTATAAAGACTCAACAGCTGAACTGTACCCACCCGCAAAACAAATCCCTTTTCCTCTGCAACCCCAGGTTCTTGTGTCTCAGCACAGGTGCGCGGCTGACAAAGAAAACACAATTGGCCAGGAGATAAGCCCAGTGCTGCATGTTGTGTTTTCAGTTTTAATCACTCCCTCGTTTGTTGACAGGCCAATTTCTCTGCTGCAGCACCTCTTTGCAGCAAAAACCAGGGGCCCTGTGGACTCTGACTTTCCAGCAATGGCCATGTTTATCCAAAATGCTCCATGATCATGTCAAAGGAAACTCTGGCTCCTCTAATAGAAAAGCTTCCTACAGGGGTGGCAGCAGTGGAGGAAGGATCTCCTTGAGGCAAGAGGAGACCGGACCTCCAGCAGCACCTGCTCTGATCCTGGGCTTCCTCCTGGTTATCGCCTCCCACGCCCTGGGACTGGCTCTCCATGGAGAGATTTCACTGAGAATCTGGGGTTCATGAAGGAGAATTGAAGTCAGAGCCTCAGGCCTGGCCAGCAGTCAGGTCTGCTCTCCAGTCCTGAGAGACCCCGGCAACCCTCCTTGCATGCCCAACAAGGTACCCCTACCATGGCACAGGCCACCTTTGCCTCACCTCCAGAGAACCCCTGGGCAAGAATAAAATCCTCTGAGCCCAGCTGAAGGAATGAGGCACAGAACAAGAGGACAAGAAGTTCACCCTTCACTAGCCAGAGGCCCCAGCTGCATGTCCCACTGTCCTGTTCCAAGAATGATTGATCTATACATTCATCCACCTATCTACCCATCTATCCATCCATACACCCATCCATCCATCTATCTACCCATGTATCCATCCATCCATCCATTCACCTACCTATCCATCCACCCATCTACCCATCTATCCATCCATCCATCCATCTATCCATCCATTCATCCATCTACCCATCTATCCATCAATCTACATATCCATCCATCCATCTATTCATCTATCCATCCACCCATCTATCCATCAATCTACCTATCCATCTATACATCTATCCATCCATCCACCCATCTATCCATCCATTCATCCACCATCCATCCATTCATCCACCTATCCATCCATCCATCTATCCATCCACCTACCCATCCATCCATCCACCTATCCAACCATCCATCCATCCAACCATCCATCCATCCATCCATCCATCATCTATGTATCTGTCTTCTTTCCAGAATAAATATATTTGGGGATACTGATTCTTCTCAGGGATAACTTGGCTCTCATCTTTAATGTCTTCATTCTCTGATTCCGTCTATAAGAAAAACACATTAAAACAAAATACTTCAACAGTCCACAAGGTAGCAAACTTTCTGTGAACCAGAAAGATATGTACCAGAAGCTGGGAGGCCAACTTTGTGTGGAAAGAAGGACCACACAGGAGATGTTTGCATAGATATTTGGAAAGAGTAGGAACTTGCCCCCAACCTCCTTCCCTTCTTGATATTTCCTAACCCTGCAAATCTGGAGTATATGGGCAGCCCATGTTTGGAATGTTTGTGAGGAAAGATACTGAACTGACTGAAATTGTTTCCCCACCATGGAAAAATGGATGCCTGTGCATGTTTTTGCACATGAACTCCAAGTCCAAGACTACTATGAACCATGGGGAATATCTCTCTCTCTTCCTCTCTCCCCCAGAGGAACACTGAAGTTCAGTGTTTCTCTCTCAACCTTATACATCCCTGAATTTTCTTTTGCTCATTGCCTGGAGTAATTTACTCTCCCTGAGCTGTGGCAAAAGCTGCTGAAGGTGAAAGCAGTGTATTTGGGAAAATGAAAACACCTATAAAGTGCCTGGTCTTCAACTTCAGCCTCTTTTTGGCAACCGAATGACACAAGTGGAGATGTCTGAATTATGTATCTCACACAACACCAATACAGCTATAGTTCCTGTAAAAGAAACCAATAGCTCAGTAATAAAAAGATCAGACTTTTCAAACTATCCAGCTGCCTTTGTCATGTGGTGGAAGCAATCTCACTGCAGCACAGAGAAGTGGTATCAGGAAAAACTGAAATCATTTTTAAAAATCCCAGAATCGAGGTGATGTTTATGTATCAGTTCCCCTTGGTGTCTGCTGTGCTATAATTTCACTTCGCTGTAATTCACCCGTTCACCCAATAACTATTTTTGCCTCTCAAATGCCAGGTACCATTTCGGGCTCTGGAGCAACACGTACAAATGTCGGGCCTTTGTGGCACAGATGCTATAGAGCAGGGACAACAATGACAGCCAGCCAAGGCCTGGCCGCCACGTGCTTTGTGTGGCCTGAGAGCTACGCATTGTTTTTACCAATTTAAAAAGTTGTAACACAAAGGCAGAAAGAGAGGGAGGAAAGAAGGAAGGAAGGACGGAAGGAGAGAGGGAGGGAAGGAGAGAAGTAAGGGAGGAAGGTGAGATAAATATCCAACAAAACATTGTGTGGCTCACAAAGTCTAAAATATTTACTACCTGTCTGGTCTTTACAGAGGTTTGCTGATCCCTGTTCTAGAGATAGAATACAGAAAATTTTAAATAATAATAGTAAATTACATACCTTGATAGAATTTATAAACTGTAAGAGAAGCCATGGAGGAGAGTCAGAAAGCCGGGCAGTGGTGGCTGGTGGACATGACCTGCAGCGGGTGATGGGTGGTGGGGTCACTGGGGAGACCTGTGGGCTGGGACCCCTGCAGGTGACGGAGGCCCAGGAGCCTGGGGCAGACCCCGGCTGGGGCTGTATCAGGAGAGCAGGAGGGGCCAACTGGGCCAGTCTCTGGGGCAGGGGTGGAGACAGACACCTGTGCCAGGCAGTGCAGGCACTGCCAGAGTTGGAGACAGAAAAGGAACACCAAGAAGACTCCGCCAGCATCCCAGGCTCAACAACAAGCACAAGATAAGAGCGACCCACACAGGAGGAACATCTGCAATGCCCCACAAAGATGGCGATGGCAGCTATAGCAAAATCCATCTAGTGCAATGCTGATCAGAGCAGTGCAGCCCTACCACCGACTGGTGGGAAGAGAGGCTTGCTCTTTCCTAGGCACAAACACTATTTTCTGAAGTTTTTACTGTTCCATATGCAATGTCCGGAACTCAATTAAATCTTAAGATATCCTCCTACAAACAGACCAAGGGAATAAAAATCAGTTTTTAAGAGAAAAATAAATCAGTAGACTCATATACAGAAATGGCCCAGATGTTATAACTATTCAGTAAAGAACTATTAATATGATAACTGTGATTAATATGTTAGTAAATTCAATGGAAAGGGAGGATGAGTGAACATATGGAGATTGCCGACATAGAGATGAAAATTATAAAAAAGAGAAAAAAATTATTACTGGAATTAAAAAGATACTGTTGCAAAAATGGTAAATTTCCTTGACAAGCTAAAATTAATACTCATTTAAAAGCCGTACATACAGGGTTAATTGATTTTCGACAATAGTATTAATACCAAGGCAACTCTGCAGACAGGGAATAAACTTTTCAAATATTGCCAGAAAAATTGAACATTCATATGCAAAAAAGATAACCTTTGACCCTTGCCTTGCATCTATGAGAAACTAACAGCTGCCCTCATACCCAGCAGTGGGAGGGTGAGTGCTTCCCCCCCGAAGAATGAGAAAGGGGCAAAAAGTCCTGCTCTCACCACTTCTATTTGACATGATACTGGAGGTTTTAGTCAATTGTAATAAGACAAGAAAAATAAATGATAGGAACATAGATTTAAAATAACAAACTTGTTTTTATTTGCAGACAACATGATCATCCAAATAAACATATCAACGGATATAAGGTAACCAAATATAAGGTTAATGTGAAAAATAATGTTTTCCTATATATTAACAAAGAATAACAAGAAATTGAAATTTGAAAAATTTACCTTTATAATAATTTTAAAACATGAGATATTTAGTAATAAATATAAGAAAATATTTGTGGGTATATACTGGACATTATAAAGTATTTATTAAAGAAGTTTCTAAAATACCTAAATTAATAGAGAGATAAACTATGCTCATTGATTGAAATAATTCATATTGTTAAGAATTCATTTCTCCCCAAATTAGTCTGTACATTTAAGGCATTCACAATAAAAATCCTGGAAGGATTATTTTGGCATAAATTAACAAATTGTTCCTAAAATACTACATTCATAAAAGTAAAATACTTAAAATAGCCACTTCCCATTGATTTCCATTTCACTGATTTTCCAGTGATCTACTTACACAGGTTGAAAGACATGATCTTAAATTTGATTACCGTTTCTGGTTTTCCATTGCTGATCTGGAAGACAGCCACATCTGTGCCCAATAGTTACTGTGTTTTTTTACTTAAAATATATCTCTGATGATGCTTCTACCTTTCACAAACACTCTGTGATTTCTCTGTGCCCACTGAATCAATTACAAAGTTGCTATTCTTTACGTGAAGTTGTGTGTACATGGATCTCAAGCTATGCAGGCCTTGTGTTTGTGACTGGTGTCTGTCCATCTTCACTGCAGTGACACAGGTCTCAGTCCAGGCTTTAACACACTTTGGGGCTTTCTTGTGCATTTCCTTCTATTTTGAATACATTAATCAACCCTCCCACTTATCCCAAATTCACCTATCCTTCAAAGCCCAGATCAATTTTAAACTTTCACAAAAAGCTCCGTAAGAAAGTCGGAATTAGTGAATGTGTCCCCAATATTTCCATTACATTTCCAACAATAACTCCACAGTTTTGCACCATTCGCAATCATGTATCCCTGTTCACTATTTGCTGAGTAAATTGCACGATATTGTGAGTTAACCTTGGTCGGGAAGAGATTGAAGAGCTTATGAAGAATGGCTAACAGGAAAACTGCAACAAAGTTTCCTAAATGTGAAGCTGGATTCCAAACACATAAAAACAGACAAAGGGAGACAAATGAAGCAAAGATTATTCACCTTCTTATTAACTAGAATTCTTTAGTTCAGGATGTATCCTCCAAATTCCAACGACAGGGAAAGGAAAAAAGTTTCCTTTCATTGAATTATGTGAGAGAATATATCAAAGTTGCTTTTAATTCTAAGAGCTTTTTTTAAAAAAAGTTGATTAAAAAAATTTTATCGGTGAGTTTCAACTTTGAATTGGAGAAATCTGTTCATCTAAAAAAATTGGTTGTCAGTGGCATACAATATTGGGCAAGATTATGTAATAGAGAAAATATTTCAATGGAAAACATTCTTTTTATTGCATTAGTTTAAAAGCACCTTGTCTTTTTTAAGATCGTCAGTATAAATCTGGTTTTCCCATTCAAAAGTAGGAGAGAATTGTCATTATTTAATGGAAAATAATAACCAAAAGCTATTTCTGTATTATCTATGTTTGAAGCTGGAATTTTAGATAATTTATCTAAAATTTATCTGAAATGTCTTCAATTTTCAAATACAAGTTGTTTATGTAATTTAGCTTTCCTGTGCGTTTTAAAGTTTAAAGTTCTTTCTACATATCACTCATTTTTCAAGAACAGCAATTTAAAAGGGATTTGGAATACTCACAAGGGGGCTGTTCTTCCCAAGTCTGAGTTGGGGATACACAGCTCAGATTACAGGGGTAGATAATAACCATATTTTTAAGTGCATGTTGATCTATTTCCATGGCTTCAGGTGAAAGATGACACCACAGCCCACAGTGATGCATCTCCATGGAGACCTGCTTCGTGCAGTGAGATCTGGACCTTCCTGGAGCACTGCCGTTGTCATGGGGACAAGGGCTCTCCCAGCCGCAGACACAGCTGATACCTTGGCATTTACATCAAGGCTCCTCCCGCACAGAATCTTGGAGGACTCACGCGTGCAGCTGTTCAGGATGACTTCATGCTCTGTAACTGTCTTTTAAGCTGTTATTTCTGCCTCGTTCTAATACATGCCGAAACATAAGGAGATGTGATTTTCACAGAATAAGATATTAGAATTTAAAATCGTGACATGGGAAATATAATGCAGGTACCAAACGGCATTTCAAAGGGAACACAGTTGCATGCAGGATCTCATTTGAATTTTCTTTCAGCCCTTTCCAAAGCAACTAAACAACAAAAAGTACAGCTTCTCTAATGGGCCATTTGCTTACTTTCATTTTAATTTTATTGATAGGAATCCTGGAGAGAAAATACTTCTTTTGACTACTACCTCATCATACGAATCATAAAGCGTGACTGTTGATTAAATAAGCTGACTTTGGTTTCCAGCCAAGATTCGGCAGCCCCTCTCCTGTCAGGCCCCCTCCTTATCAACAGACCAAGCAAAACAAGACAGCACAACATGACAAACACACAGGACTCTGAGGGAGGACAGCGGTGGACACGCTGGACCTCAGGACTGGTGGGGTTGCTGTGTTTCTTCTCACGTACCCAGACAAGGTGCTTCGGAAGCCTCCAACGCAGAACCACCAGCAGGTGTGGACCACAGGAGCTGAAGGAAGAGCCTGGTCCCCCAGCCAAGGGCAGGGGAAAGGACAACCTCACGACAGAACGCGTTTGGGCAATGCCTGGCCTGCTTCAGCAAACACCACCAGAAGAACCTACCCATTGGCAGTTTCAGGGGTGCCAAGTGGGGAGCGGATCTTCCCCCCCCACAACCTGTTTGGTAAAGCAGGGAATGAACCACCACTCCAGCTGGTAGAGGCAGGGTGCTCAGATTCCCCAGCAGTGATGTTAGCAGGTCCCACTAGCACTGAGCCCCCCACGGGGCAGCATGAGGGCTGTCAGCACCTCTGTCCCACCCAACCATAGCGGGGCACAGTGAGAACTGAGCCTCCCCCACTGGGTGGCAAGTGCTGCTCATCTCCCCGGGACCTTCCCTCCCCACCAGCCTGCAGACATGGTGTGTCGGGGCCTCACAGAGAGCGAGACGCACCACCCAACTGGTCTTCCAGCTCCACCAAGACAGAAGAATGCCTGCCATAGAAGATCAAATGAGATTCAAGGTCTCATAATTTAATATCTGAAAATAACTCACTATAGCAAGAACCAGGAACATCACAACTTGAATGACAAAAGACAATCAGCAAATAATAGCAAGACGGACCAGATGTCAGAATTACCTATAAGACATTATAAATTTACTTGAAATGCATTAGAAAATCTCAGCAAATATGTAGAAGTTAAAACAAAACAAAAGAAAGAAATCCTACAGAACTGAAAGATTCTGCCAAAATTTAAAAATAAAAAACAACAGTAAAATCACCTTAGAAGATGGGCTTGAGAGCAGAGCAGAGATGGTGAAAGGTAGAATCAGTTAATTTGAAGACAGACTGAGATAATTTACCCAACAATGTGGGTAATAGAGAGAAAATAGACTAAAAGGGGGAAAAAAAAAGAACCATCTCAGGGACCCGTGGAACAATTTTAAAAAAGAACAATTAACAAAAAAGCTAACATTTGTACAACAGGAGTTTCTGCAGGAGAAGAAAAAGAGAGTGAAAGTATTAGGAAAAATAATGCCCGAAGACATTTCAAATTTGGTGAAACACATCAGGCTACATTTTGAGAGGCTGAGTAAACCCCAAATAGGATAAACGCCCCCAAACCTATGCTAAGCACACAGCAACTAAACTTCTGAAAACTGAAGGCAAAGGAAAGGAGAGAAACAGTGAAAGCAGCCGCAGAGGTTCAGCATTCTGTTTGGGAGGAACACAGACGTCTTTGGAGACGGGTTTCTTATCTCCAATGAAATAAGCAGATGGGAAAGAGGGTGACATGTTGGGGACAGTCAGACTGATAAAAATCAGCATATGAAATAAAATTGTGTGAAGCGTTTTTGATAAAGCAGAAAGACCCGTCTCCCAGAGCAAACATACAGCAGTGAGGGGGGAGGCAGATGGGTGGGGTCTGGCTGTCTGTCTCGGGGCCGTCCCGTCGTTCTCTGTCACAGACCAGCGTGTCCTCTGTGCTTTACTCCTTGGAGAAGCCTACACTCGATTCTCAGCGAGTTCCATGTTACTAATTTTCCAGTCATCTCTTTAGAGTCTGCAAAGCATGATCCTAAATTTGAAGACCATTTCTGGGTGTCCTCTGCATTTGTCTTTGCTTTTCAGATGTGATCATTATGCATAAAGATGACATCGTCTTCTACAATAAAATTCACTTAGTCTTTTTATTGTTACTTTTATGACACACAACTCACAGTTACTGGATTATGTTTAAAAAATTGATAATGTGTGTAAACTACCACGGATAATCCTTACAGTTTTACAGTAATCAACTTAAGAAGAATAAACAAGAGGACTTTCGACAGTACCCGGTGATTGAAGACTGTATTTCAGAATAAATGTTGAACTCTTTCCCAGCTCCATTAAGTGTGGTGCATCCAGAAGATATTTGATGAATCATCACTGAATACATTTATAGCATGGTAAAGCCTTATCTGCACTACAGATTAATGTTGATCCAAAAGCCAGTGAAATGTATTATTTATTTAATAATCCCTTCCAGGACAACATAGCAATAAAGAGTGGGTAAATGTTTTAAAATAGAATTATAAAAGTGAGGGAAAATTGAGATTATTTTACTTTAGTGAAGAAAAACTTTGGAATCACTTTAAAAGAGTCTTCAGACTTATAAAGATTAATGTCACCATTGAAGATTTTCTGTAATATTACTAGATAGAGATTATTTTCCCACGTGAAGTCCTTTTTATAGACATTGAGACCAGAGGCCACGTTGAAGACAACATGAGAGAGCAGACTCCATGTGTGACGTGATGGGCGGATGTGAGTTCTGGTGCCAGTTTTGGAGTGGACAGTTCTGTCCAAACTCAGACTCAGTGACAAAATCCCACTTCATGTCGTCCACTTTTTGCCATAGCCTTCTCTGGAGACAAGGGTCCTGCTCGACCCTCGCGCAGGCTCTGCCCGCAAGCCCCGGAGGCTGCACGTTTTGAGCACAGCCCTGGACTAAGGGACAGTGGTGGCTGGTGTATGATGACCGACGCTCTGGTCACATGCAGACTGTTCTGAAAGGGCATTCTCTGTGCTTCTCAGAGCTCACGTGGAACAGGTTCACTTTTCTCAAGATGAGTTACGTTTAAATGCACCCTTAAATTGGATTTTTTCCTGGGCTTCTCAATCTCATTATCTACTCACTCTTAAGAGCTCATGGTATAAACCACTGCCCAAATTATTCTACCTGAACCAAAGTCCTTGTTTCAATGACTTTGCTTTCATGGGAGTCCAAATGTCGTATCTACTGGCTTGGGGAAAATAAAAAAACATACAGCAACATTGTTGTTAGTGGTATTAACCTAACTGCTATATATCCCAATATTTCAGATTTTAACCAGACAGGCTAATTCTTGCCTCAATTTCTTACCAACCTGTCAGTCGATAGGCTCAAGTGGAAACATTGTCAGATGATTTATACATGGTGCTGAGATCCTAACTTTAATATTAGGTCAGAAGAAGACAGAAGAACATATTATTTTTAAGCATACACAAATGGAAAAAAATAACAACTGTCTGAAAGTGATAAAATTATAAATGTATGTGTGGTCAGCTACAAAACCATTGAAATGTGGGTCACAGTTCTGATGTTTCTGAAAAACTACAAAGAATAACATTTCTATCAGATTAAAAAGTAAACACCAATAAATGCCATGACCAATTTTTATAATTCAGTTGATATCACCACTTCCACCAAGATATTATAGGAAGAAATCTACCTTACCATTTCTCAGAATCAGCCCACAGCCTCTCCAACATTTTAGCTTTGCTATCCTTGTGTCAGAACTCTAAATGACTGTCTAAATTACGGCCTGACGGCTTGAGTATGGACCATCCCTAGCCAAGGAGAAGAATTTTCTTTTTCTTTTATTTTCTTACAGACAGGGTCTTTCTCGGTTGCACAGGCTAGAGTGCAGTGGTGTAATCACAGCTCACTCCAGCCTTCAACTCCTGGGCTCAAGTGATCCTCCTGCCTCAGCCTCTCAAGTAGCTGGGACTATGGGGGATACCACCACACCTGGCTAATTAAAAAAAAATTTTTGGAGACAGGTCTTCTCCCGTTGTTGTTCAGGCTGGCCTTAAGAGATTCTTCTGCTTTGGCCTCCCAAAGTGCTGGGATTACAGGTGTGAGCCATCGCACCTGGCTTCTTCTTCTCCTTTTTTTTTTTTTTTAATGTGGGAGTGGTTTTAATTGAGTAAATGAGGATTCAATTTGCAGAGTATCATACTCATGCTTAAATATTCCTACTCATTGGAAGAAAGTAATCTGTATTTGGATTTGAGCAGAAAAAGTTTCACATGGTACATGCATTGGGAGGTGGGAAATTATAAACAGCATCAGCTCTTCAAAACCTGGGATCAAGATGCTGTCATCCACTGAACCGGGGGCTCTGAGCCTCCCACTCACGTCCCCAAGACCGGAGAGAACATAGATTCACATCTCTCTGTCCCCAACTTTCCGAGGTTGCTCTTCCATAAAAGGGAACAGGCTTTGGTAAAGCTACTTGCTTCCTACGGTTGATTAGTGCTGATTATTTGGAAGATAAATGTTGTAGAGTGAGGAAATTCATCCAGCTATTTAAGGAATGTAATTGCCTTTAGACAGGCCCTCCAGGAACAGATTAGACAGACCACGGGGAAGAAGTCAGGACAAACCAGGACGAAGGACAGAGGCGACCCCTGGAGACACTGCTGGGCCAAGAAAAAGGATTATGTGTCGGAAATCAAGAAGTATTAAATATTAAATTAAATATTACCAATTTGAGTTGTGAGATTAATATTATTTATATTACATAGGAATCTTAAAATAGCTTCAAATAAACTGTGTATCACACTAGAAGACATGCCTACTCTATGTAATTTACTATTAATTATGTGTAGCTTGATTTTAAAACATACAGTCATAGTAATCAAGAAAATGACCCAAAGCAGTTCTTTGTGTATGATTAACAGTATCAAAAGTAGTTTGCTTTATTTATTGGTTAAAGTGAAAAGAATGACTGCATAAAAGATCATTTTCTACAGTTTAACAATAAAATAAAGACAATGCATTATTACTATTCAGCCCTTCCAAACACTCAGCAGAGCTAGTTTTGTAATTGAATTTTCACACTTTGTCATTAACCTGTTTGTAACAGAATTTTCACACTTTCTCATTAACCTGCTATCACTGAGCGAGATCAGTTTAACTGCATGGAGCTGAATTAAACTCTGCGTAGCTGAATAAATCAAGTGAATACAGATGAAGTTAATAATCTAAATTTCAAGAAAAAATATAATTGCTAAAAAAAAATGTGCAAGGAACAATTTTAAATGACAGTTGCCAAGTCTGATATCCAATACGGCATTTTTGTGATACTATTTAAAATATTTTTCACACATTTGGAGCTGGTTTTCCCAGCAGTTGTACCACTTACAGAAGGAAAAAAAAAGTCTATATCAGAACAGGGTTTCTTTGGTGAAATGGCAATTTCCGTAAAATCTTTTCTTTAGTATGTATTATTTCCAAGAGGAAAACGACTTCTACATAAAATAGATGTGATATTTGTTTAACAAATAAGCCACATGTAAATTAAATTTAACAATTACTTTTGATTGCAGGGTTGTGCCGATCACCATGGTAGGTGGTAGAAATAGCAACAAACAGCCTTCAGGCTTAATGATTCCTTTTGAAGAAAGGTAAATATATTTTGGAAACCACAAATCTCATTAAACTTTATTTGAATTTCATTTATAATAAGAATAAATCAGGCCGAGGGAAGTGCGGGGATGTGCCGCAGGTCAGAGTCAGGCAGGGCACCGGCCCGTCTCCGTGCAGGGGCAGCTCTCTGGTGCCCAACGCTGCTCTTTCCGCCTCTGCATCTCACACTGCATCGCACAGAGCAGAGGCCAAAGACAACTGTTTCTCTATGCTGTTTCTGGACAATTGAAAGAGTAAGGAGCACATTGTACTGATAGGTTTTTTTCATTTTGTTCCTTATTTTTGTTATTGTGCTAAAAACATAGAACAACACAGGAGAAACGGTGGGCACCCTGCCTCAGCCCCCCACCCCCGACATAGCACTTCCAGAATTTTCTTGTGACCATATGCCACGATTTTACACAAATATATGTCAATTATGAGAATATGTATAGTTCCCCACTATAAAATGCAAGAATTAGACGCAGCTGTGCCATCACCTTAACACTTTTCTTTCAATTCGAGGTGGTTATTAATTTAGTTTTTCCTTGATTACCTCCTATTTTATGCCACTTAAAATTTTGTCTTTATGTTGTCAAATGTATTATTTATATTCATTTCCATATTCGATTTTACATGATCTATATTTATACATCATTTAATTCTCAAAGATACAAACTTTCCAAATGCATATCTCATGGTAGTTACATAAATATCGTTCAGCACAGGGTTGAATTTGGGGCTATGACCATTGTTTCTTTCTTCACCGTTCCTTTGTCAAGACCCTGCAAGCATCCACAAATCCACTGTTTGCTCAGAACCACACCCACATAGTTGCTGCTTATATGGACTGAGTTTCTCCTATGGTTTTCTTTCTCCAAAGATTGTAATTGTAACATTTGCATAGCATTTGTTGAACTTGGAAGAGCAATCATGTTTAATTCGGGATGTCATCATTCTGAATTTTGTTTCATCGACTCAGTTCCATTTGGCTGCTTGGAGACGTCCTTCTTGGGTTGCAGACTAACTCTTTCAGCCCATTACCTGTCAGGTGCACAACCAGCGTCCAGGGTCTACCTTTTACTGGTCTCCCAGTAGTTTCTACTAATTTTTTCATCCTGTTGTTTGCTGAGAGAATGCTAGGTAATGCCCTGCAAAGCGGTGCATGAAAGGAAGTGTCTTATTCCACGAGTGTCAAAATACCTCACTGAGCGATACTCAACTTGCTATAAATTTCCAGGTCCATGTTTTTCCCGCAGAACGTCTGATGGAAAGCACAGGTACCGGTTAATATGAACACCCAGATCTCGTACCATAGTCCCAACCTGAAGTCACCAGAGATCAACTTCTTTTCCAAGCTGTCCCCCCAAATCTCTGGGTTTGCACAGAGGTGTTACCTATGTTCCCACAAGCAAGACACCTCACCACCAAAGCGCAGCCTGCAGTTCCTTCGTTCCTCTCCCACTGTGACCATGGATGTGTCATCCGCCTGTGAGGCCTCCACTTGTGAGGCCAGGTGAGAACACCTGCTATCAGTCGCTCTGCATCCCTGCCTGCTCTCCCCTCAAGTACGCTGCAGGGCGGTGGCTCCCTGCCAGGATCCCTGGAGCTCTGAAGGCCCTGGGGCCTGCAGTAGTCTGAATGTTTGTCCCCCAACCTCATGTTGAAATCTGATCCCCAGTATGGGAGGCAGGGCCTGGTGGGAGGTGTTTAGGTCCTGGGGTGGTTCCTGCTTGAGTGGCTTGGTGCCCTCCTCCTCTGGCTCTATTAGTCCCCAGGAGAGTTAGTCATTAAGAGGAGCCTGACACCTCCCTGTTTCTCACACTCCCTCTCTCACCATGGGAGCTCTGCAGGCACCTGCTCTCCTCCCCTCCAACCTTCTTTGGAAGCTTCTGAGCCCTCACCAGCAGCAGATGCCGGCACCAGGCTTTGTGTGCAGGCCGCAGAACCATGAGCCCAACAAACCCCTTGTCTTTGTAAATTACCCAGCCCTGGGTACTCCAAGCACACTACATTGCCATCTCTTCCTCTTGCCTCATGAAGACTTTCTAAAAGAGCTCCCAATTCTTTATGCAGATAAGCTCCTTGAGACGCAGCTCTGTGTGTACGCTTGTTGCAAGGATCCCACAGCAAAGGGCTGCTACGCATGCTTGCTGGCTGCAAAAGTGAGAGTTAATGTGATAATGTGTGTTAAGTGATATTTTTTTGAAGGTCTGGATGAAAAATATTGAATATTGATTATTTCCTTTAAGATAAAGCCCCTGAACTTGAATCTTGATTAAATTTGAAATAATGTATATATTTAGAAGAAAAATATATTTAGGGAATTTAATGTAATTAAGTAAATATAGTATTTAATAAGAACAACACATTGGTATAGGATAAGAAATGCACAGTGAGAAGAAAAAATTATTTTCAGATTTGAAAATATGATTCCCAGAGACAGCAGAAGATAATCAGAGCAAGTTTTTTTTTTTTTTTAATGATCTTTCTTCAACAGGAACTTGCCTATAGTGAATCAATTCCAAGGAAATGAGTAAGTACTGGCAAACCTCCAAAGGACAAAATAGTGATTTCCATAAAAACTGTGTAATAATATAACCATTATAAGGACCTATCACACTTTTGATTATTGTTCGATGGTTACCTACTGGCATTTACGAAATGCCTACCACTGCCCCAGGCACAGTGAGCACAAAGCACAGGGAAATGCCTGACTCCTGCCTTTGGAGAGCCTCTACTTGTGAAGAGCGAATAGAATTACTCTTCCTGCCTGACAAAAACATGCATTTGCCAAAATCAAGATCCTAACCAATGCCATAGAGGGTACTCATTAGCTGCTT
The DNA here is from genome assembly GCA_963575035.1 of Avahi laniger. Lineage (NCBI taxonomy): Eukaryota > Metazoa > Chordata > Mammalia > Primates > Indriidae > Avahi > Avahi laniger. The sequence continues at coordinate 29,024 of CAUYSK010053084.1, forward strand.
GCTTTGAGCAGCAAATTAAATGGGCAGTGAGCTTATTTCTGAACTGTATACTTGTGATCCTATTAGTGGGAACATCACAAAGGTGAAAGTCTGCTTAGAGGCAGATTTAATCTAATGATTCACCTCTGAAAATGTGGATATGCTTTTTACTGCTACTGTTAACATTAAGATCATCTATTGACCTTAACTGATAAGCTGTTCTGAGTACTAAGTGATCGATAATGACTATTCATAGCACATAGTGCAATACACGTGTCGCTTGAACTTTTGGAGATGATAAAGTGAGGGCTGGCCTCTCATTTTAGACACAAATATTTTCTGAGTCCTCAACAGGTGCTAGGCTTGAACGAAAACAAAAGGGCATGTTTTGCCCTTCACGAGTTTACAATGTAGTAAAAACAGAGAAGCTGAGAAAATTATTAGGTGAGAAAGTAGATGAGGATTAGCCAGTTTCTATAGAGCCTGGCAAACTCAGAAATCCTTATATTCCTTGACTACATCATATCATGACATTATTTTAGTTTTTCACATTGAGACAGAAATTGCAGGACAACAAAGTACGGAGGTTGAAGAGTTTCTTGTACTTTCGGATCCAAAGCCAATCAACATCCAAGTATCTGGAAATGACATTCCAGCGTGAAGGCAGCAACACTGCACAGCTGTCGCAGACCCCCGGCTCCCGTGCTGTGAAGACTGAACCACCCAGTTCCCAGTCTTTAGCAGCAGCTTTGCTGAAAGGCCCAGCACCAACAGTTACAAGTTGTTAAAGGAAAGAGCAGCTAACTCCATCCACATTTTTTAGTATTGAGTCAGTAAACAAATATTCCTTTGCATGCAAAAACTTAACACAAACTGACAAACAAAACACACAATAAAAGTTGAGAGTCAGGAGAGGAGACAACCTCACCGTGAACAAAGAGGATGTCCCCATGTGGTGGGAATTCAATCCATTTAAATCCAGGTCTAAGGCAAGGAAGTCAAAGTGACAAAGAAAGGCATTTTCCAAAACTTGACGAACTAAAAATAGTGTCATATTTCTGACTTCTGATATTCTGTTAAATGTCTAAAACCAGGGTGCATGCCACCTACTCAAGGGTATGTCCCTCATCCGCAAATTGCATTTTTAAGCCATTTCACCTGCGTTTTCTCAAGCAAGCACAAGATGAGGAAACCCACAAGAATTTTCAGTACTTGTTGGGTGAGGACCTCAGCTCCGTCAGTTCATACTAAGTTCAGAACCATGTCGCACAACTCCAGAATCTTATTTGATTTTTTTCTTTGTCCTCTGTTCTTTGGAAATGTATGGTTTTAGATAACTAATTGTTCTACTGGGTGATTGACCCCATTCTCCTATTACATGGGTCTTAAAATTCATTTCATGTGTATTCCCTTGGCGATTGGCTGGGATGAAGAGGAGGGGTATTCTGTGATCCAATTTCATGAAGCCATAGTGCTTGAAAGCTGAATATGTACTATATAATTTAAAACATCAATAAATGGTAGAGAAAGATTACCTGGATGTCTTAAATTCCCTGAAGGACAGAAAAGCAAATACAACCTATTCCACTAGCAAAAAATTGCAATGCAAACAGCAAGAAAGCAAAAAAAAAAACAGAAAAAAAGTTTAAATGATATAAATATTGCCAACAGAAGAAAAATTAGATTAATCCAACAAACAAAACCAAACCATATGCTATCTAAATAAACACATCAAAAGCAAAGTGGAAAAGTTAGAGTAATATGATGGTCACAAACTCTATTATGTGAAAGAAGTAAAAAAAAGATGGAAGAGCAGAAGAGAAAATGTTTTTATGCTTAATAGTGAACAAAATATAATTGGAAATAAAAAAAGCAGAAAGAAGAGAGTCATGTTTTATTGTGAGCATATAATCCACAAATTCATGTATGACAAGCATGAATTTTCCTGTGCTGATACCTTGGGTACCATGGATACAAAATATTATAACGTAATTCAGGAGCAATTTACAGAAAAAAAAAACTCAGAAAAAAATAGTATTCCTAGATTTAAAAAGAAAATATATCTTTCAGCAAGGGACAAACAAGCATTGGAAACAAAAAACAACAATAGAATATCAAAATAAAAAATAAGTTTTAAATATTAGTTATTAGAATGTACCCAACAAAATGAATTCACCTGTCATCAAAGGATTTGTGAACTGTTTATTAAAATAAATTCTCATTAAACCAAAAAGGAAAAATAACCTAGCTGCTAGAATAGCCCAGTCAACAGGAAATTAACCAAAGAAAATGATAATTAAAACAATAAAACACTTATGTCCTTTTTGTTTTGGTTCCCTTGTTTCTAAAATGGGGTGACCCTGAGAGAAGCTCTGCCCTGGCTCCACCTTTCTCAGCGCCGACTACCAGAGACTCCTGGGATTGCATCCTGCACACCCATCCTGCCTGGTTCCTCCCCATGAAGTTTGGCTGTAGCCTACCTGATCTCACTCTAGTCTAGCTATTTTATGGACTGGAAAAAATCTGATACAAATTAATGAAAAGATTTTAATGCTGGCAGATAGCTCCTGAATACTTGGAGCTGTTCTGATACCTGTTGTACAGAAGTAATCTACTCTGCCATTATTCTCGGCCATTGTGAGTTCATAACCAGTCACAGATGCAGCAAAAGGCATACAAAAGGCTGCTACTTTTTATTTCATTAGTCTTTCACTGCAGGCAAAGTGAAGGCACTAAATGTTAAGTTAATTGTTTCTTTGCTGCTGTACTTCCCTGGGGTGCATTATGCCATCATTAACACTGATATATTAAGATAGGCACTTTATGACAGTTGCCAACTACAAAACACTGATGCATTTTTATTCTTACCGACTATGAAAATAGATTTGGCTCAATTGCCTTAGCTTGAGATAGCTCTGAGGACTCTCCTCACTTGAACATAACAGTCCTTCCACCTGCAGGAAAGACTTGCTCATATCAGAACTTCCATGATATTTCACTGAAAACCAAGTAGCCTTAGTATTTATTTGTGTTAAAAGAGAAAGAGGAAGTTCCACTTACTGAAGTGTGTCCTGAGGCATCCTGTGGATCTGTTTCTAGTGAAGTGATGAAAAATAAAGGAATAATATTTTACACTAGAAAGCATTCACTTGATGTATTTTACATTAGAAAATGTTCACTTAATGTGAACGAAAGAAGTAAGGGAGGAATAGAGGAAGACTAAGGCATGCGCAATGTAGGCAACAAGTACAAGGGCAGATCAAGTAGATTATATCAATAATAACATAAAAGGTAAATGGATTAAATGATCTATTCAAAATGTATGTGTTGTAAAACTAGATTAAGAAGCAATAGAACCCCCTGTTGTCTGCAGGAGGAAAACAGCAGATTCACGACACAAATACTTTGAAAGCAAAAACCTGGACAAAAACATACAAAATGCAAAATAGTGACTACGAGAAATCTGAAATGGTTACACTAATATCATATAAGAAGATTTTCAAACAAAAAATAAAATATCACTAGATATATAGGCAGGCATTTTATAATGACGAAACTCAATCCTTCAGAAAAGTGTAATGATTATGAACATACATGCATGTAACAACAGAGCCCGAAATACATGAAGCAAAGATTGACAGAGCTGTGGGGAAAGATAGATGTTTCAGGAATAAAAATGGGAGACTTCAATACCCCACTTCAGATGTGAATAGGACAATCAGGCGGAAGACCAACAAGGAAACAGAAAACTTGAACAAAACTGAAAGCCGCCTAAGCATGAGGGACATCTCCTGGACATGTCATCAGACAACATCAACAAACTTTGGTCAGAGTGATAGGTCTAACACGTCAATGTTCTGATTGTTTCCCAATGTTCTTAGAGTGAACAAAATAAAAACATGCCCACACCAACCCACAGAATGTGGCTGTCCTGGGAAAAGACTCTTTGCGGAGACGGAGAAGGAGACACGGACAGACACGAGGGGGAGGGTGATGCGGAAATGGAGGCAGAGATTGGACCGATACCCAGAGGAGAGTCAGGGATTTCCGGGAGCCACTGATGGCTGTGACAGAGGCCGGGGCCAGGCTGTCCCTCTGAGCCCCAGAAGGAATCAGCTCTGCTGGGGTCTTGATTTTGGACTTCAGGTCCCCAGAACTGTGAGGCAATAAATTTTTGTTGTTTTGTTCCTTCCGGTTCGTGCTAATTTGCTGTGGTTGTGTATGCATGTGTGTGCGCGCACACAGGGGGTGTAACTGTGGAGTGCGGGAGTTGAACTACTGAACCATACTGGGGCTGGAGCTCTGGCACCAGGAGCCACAATCACATGGCATTGTCCTAACTAATGAAGGAAACGGCTGGGTGTTCCACCTATTCCTTTCTCACAATAACTGTTTGGTGTCACTCTGTTTCAGAGTAATACTGTGTACAAAACTATTCATTCTAAGAGCGGAGTGGTGCCAAAAGTAATTAGCAAGGCATTTGTCAAAAACAGTGTATCAATTCAGGTGCTAGTATTTGGCAGATGCTCTAGAATTACCATGTTTTGTAACAATGTGGTGTTGTGTGTCAGAAAAGACATTGACAATGTTTCCTTTTGAAATTGTTTTCAGTTTAAAAAAATTGTGTCTTTTTAAGTAATGCAATAAAGTAGCATCTTATAGTTACAATTTTCCTCTTCAGTTTTCATGTAAGCCTTATAAAATAAGCAGAGATTATAGTCCAGAATGGTATTTAATCAAGGTGCCCCAATATAATACCTTGTAATCAAACTTGAAACAGACATTTGGTTTAACTCTTTAATTGTTACCAATCCTCATGGGGTATATATACTAAAGAATAATTTCTGGTTATTTCATTTTTAAATGGAATTTCAATCTCAACAGGCAGAAAATGGAAGTTTGGAATCATTACTGGAACCGCAGAATCACAGTGAAATCACCAATGAACAACTCCTTTTCGTAGGAATGTGGGGAAGAGCTCCTCAGTTAATCAATCATAAATTAAGGGTCTGCGCTGGTAACCACAGTAGTCCACTCTTATCTGTGGGGAACATGTGTCAAGAACCCCAGTGGATGTCTGAAACTCCAGACTGCCATCAACGGAAACACGTTTCCGTTCATGTCTTCCACCCATAAATTTAATGTCTTTCCATCTTAACTAAGCACTTATCACACGCTGTGGGCATAATTTTTGCAGTTTGACAACAAAACTAGCATGGACTTCTTTTTCCTTCTTCACAATTTCGTGGGTAGAAGATTTGTTCTTACTGTAGATCTTAGCAACCTCAGCATACATTTTTTTTTCTTTCCTTGAAAGAAAGTTGAGAACTTTCACCTTTTCACTTAAAGGAAACACTTACTGGCTCTCTTTGGCATATCCAAATTGCCAGCATCACTGCTTTAGTGCTTGGGGGCCATTACTGAGTAAAATAAGGGTCACTTGAACATAAGCGCTGCAACACCATGACAGTCCGTCTGAACGCCGAGACGGCTACTAAGTGACTAATGGGCTGGTTTCGTGGGCAGTACGCAGACACTGCACAAAGGGAAACTCACGTCCCTGGTGGGATGGAGCGGGATGCTGAGAGATTTTATCATGCTACATAGAATGGTGCTCAATTTAAAACCTATGATTTGTTTATTTCTGAAATGTTTCAATTTATGTTTTCAGACTGTGGTTGATTGTGGGTATCTGAAACCATGGAAAGCAAAATGGATAAAGGGGACCCCTCGACCTTGAGGTCCACTCTCAGCCCAGCATTGAATGTCAACAACAGGGTGGCCACAGCCATAGCAGTGACTGGACATTTACCCATGAGAGCTGTTTTCAGTAAAAGTTCCCACTTTTTTCCAAAAATTTAATGTACCCAAAAGAGCATGAACACGTACCACCATTTGGAGGTTGATTTGCCAATATCTTTCAAAATTAAAATTACATTATACCCATACAAACACACATTCACACACATATAGACAATACAATCACACACACACACATGCCCATACCCATAACCCATATATAAATCCACACAAACATATATACACACAAATACATATTCATGCGCACACAAACACCTACACATGCACACACACTCATATGTGCACACACATCCACACGTATTTACACACAGAGAGAGACAGAGACAGAATCCCACATTATTAGTAATAAAAAACTCTCTAAAATGTGTAAATAAATACACAATTAGTGGAAAATCATTAAAATAAATTTTGATTAAAACCAATTATTTATTTCCTAAATCATGAAATTGCATACATCAATATGATGAAATACAATCACCCTTCAAACAGAATGAGATAGTTATATTTGTACTGATAAGAAAGGTTCTGACTTATTGTTGGGACATATACAAAACCACACATGCAGTTTGATCTTATTTGTGTTAGAAAGAAAGACATCTTGCTGATTTATATACAAGAAAATTGTTCAGAAGAAACATTTAAGAATCATCTCAGTTGCCACCTTTGGGAACAGTGGATAGAGTGAGGGATGAATGGCAAAAGAAATGTTACTTTTCAGTGTGAATCTTTCTGTGTGACTGCATTTTTTTTTTTTTTACTTTTTACATAGACTACTTTAAAACAAATATATGTATGTATATTTACATGCAGAGAAAAAAGCACTCTTGCACTTCACACCCCCAGTTTGAGGTCACCCCTCTATAATGCCTTCCCTGTGTGAGCTGATTATTTCCTTTTCTAAAGCAGTTAATAACTATATTTCTTGACAATTATTTGATTGTCAATGGAGGCTGTCCTCCATTGGCGATTGTTTGGGACCGTGTGGCACTTACCCAGCAGTGCGAACACCTCCAAAGCAGGAACCGCATAACCTACTTCTCTTTCTCACTCCATGATCCCTTGCAGAATGTTTAGCATATGTTGCATGGACATCAACAGGTTTAATATTTAATGTGCAAATAGAACACCTTTGGATGAAAGAGGTCAAAGGCTTAAAACCACACGCACCATACAATTGTTCTGTCTCTGGATACCAAACATCGATGCGGAGGACAGGGATGGCACCAGGAGAGTCAACGTGGAAGTCCTACCCCGCTCCCTAGGCTTTGAATGGCAGCTTTGAAATTAGTGTGGGCTGATTTTGTTTGGTTTAGTTCACTTGGGTTGATTAATTCCTCCATCCATCTCTTCTCAACCACGTGTTGAGAGCCTGCCGTGTCCTGGGCCGTGCTCTAGGTGTGGGCATACGAGATGAGCAAGGCTGCCCTACGGGCCTGCTCAACAGTGGGTGGCTGGGGTGGAGCCCTTTGCAAAGCCCCTCTCAGCAGGTGTTTTCCCACAGAGCCCCGGCACCACCCGGGCCAGCTCAGGTCAAAGAAACAGACGTCAAGACAAGACTAACATGCAAAAGGTTTAGTGTGGAAAATGCCCAGGAAGGATAAACTGGGGTAGTGGGAGTTGGCAGAGGGCATCTTCAAACAGGATGCAGGTCTGACCGCCTGAGGGCAGGGACAGGACAGGGGAGGGACAATCTCAAATTGCACTGCATCCTGAGAATCATCAGGCTCACTGAAAGGGATCCTTGAGCTAAACCACCCTTTAACTTAGGACTAATCCAGGGACCACAGGACTAGGGAACAAGTGGTACCCAGAGTGCTGAGTCATGGGGGAGCAGCCTGAGGAAGCACGACACTGGTGCGAACACAGTGCTGAGTCCAGGACGGCAGCGCCTGGATTGTCAGGTAATCCTTTCCCCACACCTGGGTTGGTGGGTAGCCTCCGACCATCTGTTTTTGTCCGCTCTACGCAAGCACAGGGTGTATCTGCTACCCTGACTCAACCCTGTGGACGCTGGGGCAGAGCGCGGCGTCTGCCCAAAGGAGGGGCAGCACATTCCCCCGGATGGTGCGGCTGGGGCGGTGCCTTCTTCACAGCCTCGTGGGCTGCGCCCTGCAGAGCAGCATCCTCTCTCTTCTTTCGTGTCGCTCACCTCAGGGGGCTCTCCCATTCCTTTTCTTTCTTTTCTTTAATTTTTAGGTTTGGTCTTTTCCCTGCAAAGTTTCTTCTCGGTTGTTTATCTTTGGGGTGGGGTGTGGGCCAGCAGTAATGGTAGTTCTGCCTCAATAAGAACCTCAGAGTTCTCTGAATGTGGCCACTTTAGAATGACATTTAAACTCTTCTGTAATGTGTTCTGCCCTATGTATCTAGCACAGAGCTCGGCTTCCGTAGGCAAGTGGGCATCGCGGAAGCATCCTGGGTATGCTCTTTGTACACATGGGGTGCCCGAGTCCCTGGAGCTTTAGATGGGAAAGTCCCAGGCTCTGGCTTCCAGGGACCCTCTGAACTCGCAGCTGAGGCTGTGGCTGCCGCACCAGCCAGTCCACAGGCCTCCTTCTATGTCCTCAAAGAAGGAGGAATCAGAAAATGTTAAATCACTTTGGCTAATAAATGTTTCCAAATAAATGAGAATTAGATAATTTACAGCAGTGAATTCTAGGCAGAAAATGGAGAATTTGAGCATATTTTCCTGGCTTCCTTCCCTTGTCCCACCTGCACCCTTATTACAAGTACAAATGGTGCTAATCTCATGGATGGGATTCAGCACATGAAAACCGTCTTCCGAAGCAAGAACAATTTAACCGTTGACCTGAAGCCCCGACTGCAATGCTCAAGTTTCGTTTTGTTAAGGAGCAGGCGGTGTGAGGGACAAAGAATTTCTTTTTCTGGCCAATGACAAAGCTGAGACCAATCGCACAGGAACAGAATATAGATATGCGTGGAGGTGGAGGTGAATTTTGCTTCTCTGAGAAACCAGGTGAGGAATAAAATGTGCTTGTTCCCATCCTATCAGACATGCCAGACAGGCACATTACCAGAGACGCCACCCCTGTCTCAGGAACGCTTTTCCGTGTCTAGCTATTATGACCGGATGCCTAGCAAATGGATAAATCACACAGTTTCCACCTTTTAAAACAGGGAATAAAGCTAATTTGAGCGTACAGGTCAAGACGGAGCAGGAAATGCTCAGAAGTAGGCAATTTGTTTAAGAGGCACAGGTGGAGCCCCATGCCTGGCAAGGCAGAGCTGGGAGTGAGATGAACTCTCTGACTGACAAGGCTTTTAGACCACGGCATCGCAGTGATTGGCAATCAGCGTAGGGAACAGATGAACAGGTAATTGCAGCTCTGTTTTATCTTTGCATAAATACTAATGCCCTAAATAGGCCTGCCAGAGTGCAGAGAGCTGGCCTCAGCAGGGCCTGCCAAGCAGAACCTTTGCCCCTGCGGAGAGAAGGCCAGATCCGAAATTGCCACAAAGCTCACCCATACCTTCAGGTTCCTTAAACACCAGGGGGATATATGTTACATTTGGAGGCAGAAAGCCAGAGATAATCCCAGATGCATCACTTAATCGCACATGACCCAAGGTGGGTAATTAAGACTTTGAATTTTAGTCCTTTCTCAGTTAGAATAGGACTAAAGCGCTGACTCTTCCTAACATGCAGTTTTTATGAGAAGCAAATCAAGCTACGAATGGGGAAAGATGCACATCATTATTATCAAGGCTGTGCTCCCAAGTTCTGTTAACACACTCACCACCTTGTATTAAAATTGCATGTTTGTTTAACTCACTAGTTAGACTGCCATTTTTTTAAAGTCGAACCATAGTTAAGTCACCGAGGTACCACGGGGGTTTAGTATATTGCTGGTAAAAACAGGAGATTAGCAACATACATTAACTGAATAAACTTCAATACTTGTTCTAAATGCACTTTTGAAATCTAGGAAAGCTCCCCAGACCACGAAAAGGCATAAAGTTCCTAGTTACCCTTCTTTTCATTCATGAAACGGCAAGGAGGACAAATGGATAACTCCAGGGTTGAATCCCCTTTTAAACAGTCTAACAGTTTCTCTCGATTATGAGCACAGGAATGGCAGAGCAGGAAAAAACTACAAACCGAATTGCAACCAAGATGATAACGACTATAATGCAAGTGCTCCCAGAAACTGCCTGAGACCGTTTCCCAGCCTCTTGCCACCCTGTCCTGCTCTCTACGCAGGTTCTCTGTGACATCTGCGGGGCCGCCCTGCTGGAAGGGCTGGTGTCAGGAGAGTAAGTTCCTCGGTGTCCCCGCTCCCTAACATTTTTATCAGTGGAAAGTTCATTAACATAAACCATGAAATCAGCTTGGAAGATGAAAACATGGCTTTCTTTAGCTCCCCATCTTCCTTTGACATCAACATTTGATGAGTTTTTTCCCTTGGAAAACTTGCATTAAAATGCAAGCGTATGGAGGGAACACCTACCAGAAAGAGGAAACGAAAGGACTCTGGGATCTTTAGAATTTTATTGTTAAATCTCAAGGAGATAAAAGGAGGGCTAACCAGAGGGGTTTTTTTTAATGGATCATTTTATACCGATAATGAGAAAAAAAATGTTAAATGATTCTAAAATCTATAAAGGTTTTTATGAAGATATGCTTTTATTTGGTGAATATTAAACAATAAGTGTTGAGTTTGACAGGGTTGGATTAAATTAGCTCTGAAGAGGTATTTTCTGAGGTTAGGAATTTGGGGAATATTGTTACTGGCTTCTGAATAGAGGCTTTTCCAAGTTCTTGGCTTTCTTCAGGAAAAGAATTTCAGGACACACTATGTAAGTGAAGCAAGCAACACCTTGTATTTTATTTCATGTTTACCTTCCCAGCAAGGAGAGCGGCAGGCTATACAGAGAGCAGCTGCCCTGGGAGGAAGTGGGCCTGATCTTTTGAAGTCTCACTAATTTGGGGGAGGAATATTCAAGGCTAAGGGGTTGGCTTTTACTAAGAATTTGGGTAATAATTCCTAGAATTGTGTTCTCTCCCATTTTCATACTTTATATGGTTGTTTTGGAACTGTCATGGTGATTTCAAGGGCGGAGAAATTTTAAAGCCACAATGTACCTGATATTGTAATTAGCCAAAGTTCATGCAAGGTGGCAGAGACAGCTGACGAGCTGGTGGAAGCTGGCTCTTGCCTGCGGGTATCAGCCCCTCTAGTTAGCTTCTGCCCAAGGGCTGTTCACTGCAACACCTGCACCCCACCTGCAAGCTCCTGCATCGGTCTCAGCTCTCTCTCCTAGTCTACTGCTGTAACATTATTACTAAAATATTCAGTCCATTACTGATTATCCTTAAGCAGATGAACCCTTTTCAAATTTATAGTCATAAAAATTATGTAATTAAATGAATTTGTGAAAAAAATGCTAACAATTAGTAAAGGTAACTATACATTAGAAATCATTTACTGTCTGGAGTTTTATGAAAATCAATAGATACTGTACTACTTTGTCTGCCATCTGGAATGACTTCCTTGACTGTTATATGTGCACCTGTCTACTAGCAGCTAACTGGCTGTGTACTTGTCTACTTGCAGTTTAGTACCCGTGCACTAGCAGCTAACTGGCTGTATACCTGTCCACTTGCAGCTATTAATAACTAACTGTCCATCAACTGGAAAGGGGAGAAGGATGGGGTCTGTTCACTAGCACATCTATTTTCCTGAAAAACACATCCTTTTGCCAAACTCAAATAGGTAACAAGAGATTTTTTTTCTGTCTTCTCTTGATTTTTAAAAACTAACAATATGAGGGAAGCAGGAAACAAGAAAGACAAGAAATTATGAGTTAAAACCAAGGCCCTGACTTGGAAGACCTGATTATCTGAAACCTCAAACTCAAATATTCAAAATATGCTTAGCATTAGCTGGGTTCGGGGTTCCTCTCTGTTAATAACACATCTGAGCAGTGTGCAGCGAAGAGCAGGGGGGTTGCAGACCTGAACTGATGCTCAGATTCTAACTGAGGAGCGGCTTGGTTCGTTCAGTTGAGCCGGAGCTGGGGCAGCAGGAAAGCACAGCAAGAGCTGGTGTGGTCCAGGTGTGCCCCTTCCAAGCCAGGTTCCCACGTAGCAGACAAGATGAGGGCGCTGGCCTTTATTCGCTCCGATGCCTCTTGCAGACACCAGTAGTCTCATATGGCACAGTTTCCTCCTGAGCAAAGAAACTGACCTCAGTGTCCTTTCCAGCGACATCCCGGCAGCCAGCGCCCGTCCATCGGAGCAGCAGGCCACAAAGCAGGCTCTGCCATGGACACAGAATTTCTGCTGGGCTACTCAGAAAGCAGAGCCGACAGCTGACAGAGTTGACCAGTATTCTGCAGACTTCATTCTATTTCTCAAAAAATGAAAACCTGAGCTCAAAAAAAAATTTTTTTCTAATCCAGCAATAACAAGCTATTTTAACACAAAACTATATTTTCTACACTATTTAGTTTATGTGATATCTTATGTTTTAAAGTATTATAGGTGTAAACAGTTTCCTATCTATGAGAATAATAGACATTTTATCATTTACATGTGAATTTCCCACCCACGTGAGTCTCTACATATGGCCAGTGGATTATTGGCACAATATGCGAGGTGGAGAAGCCGACCTCCTACAAAAGAGCATCTGAGACCCATGGAATCCCAGTTCCCTGGAATTACAGCCAGAGAGACACTGACTCCACACGGGGTGATGGGAAGGGCAGGTGTCGTTTGAATGCAGCCACTGCTGTTTTCATCCAGGCTGGATTTCAGGTGGGAATAACAAAAATACCAGACAGAATCATGATGTCCTATTCAGGAGTTAGGGATGCACGATTTCCATTTGCAGCATGAAAGTGTGTTCAGAGTCGAACTGTGACCTCAGGTCTAGGTTTGACTCTTGTCTACTGTATACCACCTGTATGACTCTGCGTGCGGGTTTTCTTCTCAGCATAAAGGAGATGATGATAACATGCACCTTAAAGTGTTTTGCAAAGATGAAAGGAGAGACAAGAGCTTAGAGCGTTTCCACACAAATCATGAATGTTCAGCAGTGTTCATTTTCCAGTTGTAGTTACGTTAGCTTGGCAATAACTACTGTTGTAACTGAAAACACAAAAAACAGTTCCCAGTTATTCCTCCTCAAAGAGTTATTTTTGAGCACTGGCTCTCATAAACATCAGGGCGTCTTGTGTATAGGCAATTTTCAGAAATATTTTAAAAGTGTACACATGACAATTCAAAAATGCAATCAGCAAAACTATAGGATAATTATCTCCAATTGTGCATATTTCTCACAATACTTCTGTTAACATTTTTATTAGAAAAATATGATTTTCCACTCATGGATTAAGTATACATTTGCAGATATGCACCTAGTATGTAAAATTGCTTGTAACCTTATGATATAATGCTTCATTAAAAATCCACATTTCATACTGCAGTAGAAGTTTTCCAAAATCATTAGCAACTTTGACTACTTTCTCAAGGAGCAGTTCTATAAAGTAGGCACATAACATCATGGCATGGAGCTGCTGCTCTGTCCCCAGGTGGGCTGGGTGGTTCCAGTGCGAATACAGCGTTAGGAAGACTACGACGAGGTTCTTCTCTAGCCATGTACAACTTGCCCACTTTAGTTCAATGTAATTTATAAAATTCCATTCAATTGTTTCTATTGGCATCAACCAGAAATTATTCCTGGTCAATAAATTCCATATATCAATGGGGAAAGGGAGGATGGAGACCACAGAATTTACACAAAGTACCATGTTTCTATTCATCTCAAGTGATCTTACCTAGGGCATCCAAAGAACTATTACTCCCCCTGAAATATTTTTCAGAAGTCAAATAAATATAAGAACTCTTCCATCTCAGTAAGGAAGATAACCTAAGAATGCATTTTCTTTTTCTTTTTTTAAACAATCAGAAAATACGTTAGATGAACTTCCTGTGTCATTAACAAAACACACTCAGGTACAGCCGTGCACAACTTGGTCATCAGTCAGAAAGGAGATGGGCAGACATTTTCCCCATGAGAGCATTTTGTACTTATTTTAGTATAACATAAAATTGCTAATGTGAAATGGTAAGCATCAATTCAGGAATCTTGTATAAATGAATAAAAAAAGTGTGAGGTTTTAGTTTTAAAAGCATTAACTATCATGGAAAAATAAAGGAAATAACTTTTTAAATGTATTATGAGCACTGATCTATTATCCCACGGATTTACCAAACAGTGTTTTGTAAAAGAAACAGATCTCTTGTTTTAAACTCACATCGCACCCTTCTAAATCTCCTTCGGTACTTTTTCCACCAAGAAATCACCTTTTACTACTGACTACAGTCTCCGGTTGACAAAGTTGGGCAATCCATAAACACTTTGAATGAGACTAAACTGCAGGTTGAAAAGTGTCCTTTGTAGTTTTTGTGCCTGGTTAGATCACACCCAATTTTTGCTGCTTACCACTTGTAAAGGAAATCTATCAAATCCATTGAAACATTTATAATGACATTTTAACTCCCTTCCATTGAAAATGCATTGAAAAGTATTCTGTAAGTGCGGTATTTAGAAGGAAGCTATTATTTGGGAGAGGAGGCAAATGTCTGAACCTGCTGTTTTAAAATTGCCTTCCAAATTCAAGGAAACATTTTACAAAAGAGGTTCATAATGGAGTCTGAGCTGGGCCCTGGGGACGTGAACGCCACATCTTGCGTTGTGTTATCCATTGCCCTCAGAAACGTGATGAAACGGAAGACAGATTGCCCTGGTCTTCTGTGTGTTTAAGTACCAGGCTGATCCATAACTTTCACAAGAACCAGAAATCATTTATTGTCAGTGCCATCCAGAATATATCCTGACAGTTCAGTGGGAGTTTCACTGCCATTTATTTTCAAATCAATACTCAATTACGAAGAGGAAGATTCACTCCCTTGCCCATTTTCAAGATGAAATTATGGACTGGAGCAGTAACACTTAGTCAAGGCAAAACACTGTCTATTAACTCAAGATGGTACTGGGGACCAGCGAGATACTTTATTAAAGTTCACTCCTCCCGCTCTCTCTTTTTGGCTTTTAATTAATCATTGTGAAAAAGGCCTTTCACATTGTGACTGATGACCAGAGAAAACAATTTTCTCCTAACTGCCTTTTAATTTCAACTCTGGGAGAGCGCATTGACCGAATCTCACAACAGCCCATCAATGCTAGATTTTAATGTGTTTTCTCCTTTGTTATGGAGAAGAATGGAGCAAGGTGACGCTCTGTGATCCTCTTCATAACTCAAGTAATTGATTTGGTAAATGTTGCACATTTGCTACCGGATAAAAAGCGCTGTCAATGAAGATACTAGGTACTATATAAATTACTCCATTAACAGGAAATAAAGCTATTTATGGTTTTTAGAGTAAAATGTAAGTAGCGCTAAAATAAGAATAGGAGAGTGAGACTACAGCCATTTCCTCTTTATATAGGCTACTCCCTGCCTGTGCTCCTTGAGTTATTTGGATAGTAATTAAAATGATAAAATAGTTGAAGATGGAATGATGACGATAAAAAGGTATTCCTCACAGCAGTAAACTTGAAGGACCAAATGGCTAGGGTGCAGTTCAACTTTTCAGGCTCCATACACCACATAGTTTTCATGGAGTTTCAGATTGGTGGGTAAATATTACTATGCACCCAACAAAATCTTTTAAATGTATTTATTTGATGGAAAACTTTGAACATAAGTGCTAGCATGTGCTTAAAAAAATAGTAAAATCCAAGATATTAAAACTCTCTGCTGTTTCACAGAATAGTATATCTCTAGTAGTCAAAATTCAATCCAACAAATAATGACATAAAAAACTGTTCATGAAGTTTTATGCATTTGATAGCGTTTGGCTGAAATTTCAAACACAGCAAAAGAATATACTTAGAAAGTCATTCAAGAGAACAATGTTTCATGTTGGACAGTTCCAGTCATTGCCTGTTTAAATCAAAGCTATTTTCCAAGAGATTGCCTGGGTGGACATTCTTCAGGCTTAGTAAAATTGTTACTTGGATCAGATCAAAATTGTTCAAAATCACTGAGTGTGCAGAGATGTCACCTGGGAGTACAGAGGCGAGTATGTGGAGATGTCACCCAAGAGCACAGAAGTAAATGAGCAGAGATGTCACATGGGAGTACAGAGGTGAGTGTCTACTCCAGATTTATATGCTGAAACCTAACCTCCAATGGGACGGTGTTAGGAGGTGGGGTCTTCGTGAGGGTGTAGCCCCCAGGATGGGATTAGTGACTTTCTAAGAAGAGACATCAAAGAGAAAGCTCAGGTCCTCTCTCTCCACTATGTGGGGACACAGGAGAAGGTGCCTATTCTGCAATCCAGATAGATCTCCCAGACACCAGGTCTGCCTACACCTTGATCTTGGACTTCCAGCCTTCCAGAATGGTGAGAAATAAACAGTTGTGTAAGCCACCCAGACTCTGGTAGGTAATTTGGTATGGCAGCCCAGATGGTCTGAGACAGTAGAAAACACCTTTCTGTATACTAATTTGGTTGTAAACATTATACTAATTTGGTTGAAAAACAAATAATAGGGCAGGCATACTAGAGTCCCCAGCTGTTAAGCATCCAGCTCCAGTAGCTGCTCTGAAGAACAGAGCCTGAGCTAGGTCTCCTCAAACTGCGGGATCCACGCGGAAGTTGAACATAGTCAAACTAAATTATCGTACCGTTATTACATCTCATTGCCATGGCAATCCTTAGAAGACATCTGAAATAACCTGTCTCTAAGAATAATTTGGTCAAGTTTTCTGATTTACTGAGCATAAAGGATAAATTATTCCTCTAAAAATGTAGTATTAAGAAACACATTTACATAAAATATGGTGGGAGAAAACTTGAATATCTGGTCTGTTTTCCACAGCCAGAAAATTCCCTCACTGCTGTTACTTCATTAAGCCTTATAATTGCTTACTCTGAAAGAGAAATTACTACCTCAAAGTATTATTTAAAATCATGTTCATTTGAATAGCAAGATGAAATAGATATGTTACATGATATTGCAAGTGGTGGTTTTTTTAATTATTAGCTTTCAGGCTCCTGATTACAAGTTTTCTAAGCACAAAAGTCCCCAGCATGTTCCGTATTGATTCCATTGTCCAAGACTCACCACTTGCCTAGACATCCTCTTCCTCACTGATGCTATGTGTTCACAATACAAATAGCTCCTCCTGCTGTGTAGCCTGCCTATTGTATTTTGTAACTGTAAATTCTAATGAGTAGAACTTTTTAATATTTATCAAGGCTAATTTATTTTTTTCTTATGCTTATTCTTTCTGGATCTTGCCTAAAATGACCTTGTCTACCACTAAATGATAAAGGTATTCTCCTATGCTTTCTTCTATAAGATTTACAGATTAAATTTTCAGGTTTAGGTTTATGCTATCTTGAATGACTTTTGGGTTAATGTGGGAGGTAAGGATCTGGTTTTTATTTCCATGAAAATAGCCAATTCCACCACCATTTCTTTAAAAAGTTTTTTCTTTTCCTGCTGGAGTGCTTTGGAAGCTGTGGAAAATCAAATGATTATATAAGCGTGGGCATGTTTGTAGGCTCTCTAGTTTTGTTACAGAAATCGATCTGAGTATCCTTGTGCCAAGATCATACTGTCTTGATTACTATTTTCTTCTTCCTTTTCAAAATGGCTTTGGAAGTTCTAGGTTTCTGAAACTCTGTATACATTATAGAATCAGCTTGTAAATTTCTACAAAAATGCTGGTGTGATCAAGATTTGAATTGTGTTGAGGCCATACTTGATACTGGTCTTTAGTCTTTCCTGAAGATCCAAGTTTGGATTTAGCATTGTTTTTCATTGGCCTAAATAACATCCTCTAATACTACTGGTAGTGCAGATATGCTGGGGAGGAATTCTCTACTTTTTCTTTTATCAGAATAATGGCTTTATTAGTATTAGTCATTGGAGAATATTTTTGCTGACTATAGGCTCTGAGTTAACTTTTGCTGAGCTTATTTCAGCATTTTTAAGATGTTGTTCCATTGTCTTGTGACCTGCATTATTTCTGATGAGAAGTCAGTAGATTTTAGATCGTTGTTTCCCTGTATGCAGCATGTCTGTTTTCTCTTGCTTCTTCTAAGATTATTTTTGGTTTATAGTAGTCTACTATGATATGGATAGGGGGTTATTTTTTCACATTTATCCTCTAGATTTTACTGAGATTATTGAATCTGTAAATTATTGTCTTTCACTGAATTTGAGAATTTTCAGCTTTTTAAAAATATATTTTACCTATTTTCTAGCTCCTTTTATTCTGGAAAGATAGTTCCATGTCTGTAAGATCTACTGATAATGTCCTATATGCCCTTGAGGCACTGCTCATTTTCTTTAAACTTTTTATTTCTCTCTATTCATCAAATCGCATAATATTACTGATAAATCTTCAAGTTCATTGGCTTTTTTATCTATCTCCAATCTAGTATTGAACTCATCTGATGATTTATTTTTATTTGAGATAATGAATTTTCAATTAGAGAAAATGTGGTCCTATTTATAATTTGTATGTCTTTGCTGGGAATACCTAAACTTCCGATTATTCGACACATGGTTTTTAACCTCTTGGAACAAAGTGACAACACTGTTTTTAAATCCTTGTCTGTGTAATTTTGGGGTTTCCCTCTGTCAATTGCCACAAGTATGCATAACATTTTACCTTTTCTTTTTTCTTTCTTTTTTTGACAATGACACTTGCCAACTGTTTGTTTTAGCAATTTTAGTAATGTCTAGAAATTTTGATTACATCCTGGATATTAAAAATAAATTGTAGAGACTGTTTAATCTTGCTTTTTCTTTTCTTCTTAGGCTTTCTTCATAGGCTGTGTGCTTTACTAATTTCTATGTCTATATTTTGAAATCTCAGCTTCATCTTTTTAGCTACAGGTAAGCTATTTGAGCAAAACTTTAGATGTGAGTATTGCAGGGCTGGACAGAGATTTGTGTAGCTTGGTATTTCCTCTCTGAGGCTTACTTCTCATTATATATACACATATACACATTATGTATACATGTGTACATTATGTATACACACATTATATATATATAATATACTTTCTTCCCCTCGATTAATATCATTTCCTCCTCATGTGAAATTAGTTTGAATTTATATTATCGACAATCCTGATTTTTTTTATTTTCTGAATACTTAGGGAAGGTGGAGGAGACTGCATTTTGAACTGCCAATTAGAGGTGCTACATGTCAGATAGTATTTACTTTATAAAAAATAGAAATAAATGATACCAGTTTTCTCTCTAAATAGTCAGCTAAGGGGAGGGCTGATTTAGAAAAATAAAATTTCAGTTAAATATGATAAGGTAGAGTGTTCTACCAGTAATATACCAGTACTACAGAAAATGAGGAAAGAAGATACTTACTAAAACAGAGTCTCACAAAAAATAAGGCAATACAGCTACTAGAACATTCTTTACCAAAGTTGGATGGCAGAACCCACCCACCACTGCATGTGGAGGTGGTGAGGCTCCCTCGTGTTGCAGGGGATACCATAAGAAGCAACAGGGAAGGCAGGCAGAAGGCAGACCAGAGGAGTCTTTTCTGGAGTTCATAGGTGGGAAACCAGGCAGGCAGAATTGCTCATGTCTGATGGAGGAGGCGCTTTCCTCAGAAAGAACCCAGGGGAAGAGTCTCCAGGCAGAGAAAATGCATTGAAAAGAAAGGAAAGAGTTTGTGGGGATCACAGTGACGGTATTTAGTGTTGCTAGAGTTGGGTTTGTATAGGGACAGACAGGAAGAAAGTCGGGATGGGATCATGGCAACCTCCACATAACACGAGATTAATTTTTCTCAAATTCTAATGACATGAGTAGACTTTCTCTTTTGAGGAGAAGATTTCTGTTGGCACCATCAAGTCAATCTGTAGTCACGAAATTTGAGTAACACAAATATATTTAAGAAGCAAAAGTTTTCTTCTACTTTTAAAAATTAAAATTACCTTTGCAAGGAGAAGTTTTGCCTTTATAACTAATAAATTACCTCTTTAGATTTTCATCTAAATAAAAACATGCATCAACAGGCATTTTTATAAAGCTCACACAATATGCCATCCCCCAAATTTACCAAAGAACCCTACTAAGATGGTCCTTGGGCTCCCTTTTCACTAATTGTGAATTAGGAATAACTGTTGCAGATTTTGAAGGAGGGATTAAAAAGTTTATTCTTACAGATTCAATATTTGCTTAGTCAATGTGTACAGTGGATTGAAGGCAAAGGTACTGAAAGAAGTAAAGTAGTTGGATAGCTACAGTATTGAAAGTAGAAGGGAAAGAAAAGGCGAGATCTAACCTGCATATGGAAAGAAAGGACCATATTTCACAGAAATTTCAGAAATGTATTTCAAAGCTGTGTTTCTCAAATATCCAGCATCCTTGAAAACTAAATAGCATACTCACACACCATCATTTTTAGGTAAAATTAAAAATATATATAATTAAATTAAATATTTAAAAGTTTAAATTCAATAAATGTGAAAAAAATTACATAAATTAAAATCAATTAAAAGTTAAAACTCAAAAAAGATGTCAAAATTGTAGCAATTGAAATAAAGCATAAGATTCAAACATAACAGCAATAAGAACAGCTAGTTCAATATCAGGGATGATACTGTTTTTTAAGTCTTACCAATATGTCTGCGTGTTTAGGCTTGTTTCCTAGAGTCCACGCATTATGAATTTATCAAAAGATTCATTTCTCTCTCTCCAGCCTCAGTTTCCCCTTTTTTCTTGGATCATTTTAAGAAAGAACACACAAATGTGTTCTAACATCCCTCATCTTAGAATCCCACCTTTGGCCCCAAGTCTGCCTTAGCCAGTGATTCACTTTTCTGCTTAGGATCACAGGAAGAATTAAACGGTGGGCCAACCATAACTCCTGAAAACCGATTCGCATCTTTTCACTGAACTTAACTTGAAATCCAAACTCCCTCTCGTGATGCAGAAAGCCTCACCGATTTGCTCCCTGTCCACCCCCCTAATTTCATCTCTCACCAGCCTTCCCTGGACTCACGATTCTTCTGTCACCCCTTACATGGGGCCTTTGCACATGCTTCTGTCTTCATTTCAAACAAGCAATGAGAATGTCAACATCACAATGACAGCATTTCACTGATTCTAAGCTCTTCCCCCCTGCCTTTCTTTTGCATGTGTTCACATCTGAAAAGGGCCACCCTCACAATTGCTGTAAATGTAGTGGTCATTACCTGTGTACGTGGGCCACATCATCCGGATGTGAGGGCAGTGAGAGAAAATTCTGGACATTAGCGAGCACACGGAAAATCCTGCATAATCAATAATGGTGATGGTGCTAAGGATGATACCAATGCCATTGGGGAACATGTGGACACAAAACACAATGAAAAATGTGTTCAGAAAAATCAGAATATGAGAAAAGATTTAAGACGGCAATTTGATTTCACTTATACTGTGTTTTATGTATGCAAAGGAGAGATGTATGATAAAAGTATTTGTCTAAATATATACCTAAAAATTTTTTTGGATAAGTTAAATTAGAAATTCTAGCTGACAATTTAATTAGCAATATTTTCTCTTTCTAAATGTGACATAAAATGATGTTATACCTTTCAATCAATGGCATCTTAGATTCAATGAAATATGGATATTTGAAACCCATTGTCCAATGGACATTTTGTAGGAACATTATTATGTAGTATACAAAGAGCCCACCTGAATTGGTGCTATAGCATAAATTCAGAGAACAAAGATTAGAATCCTATCATAAATTATTATTTCTAAGATATTATTCACATCTGAGAAAAATGACTCAACCTACTCATGTAATAGTTTCATTTCAAATGAAAAAAGACAAACTTTCTCCAAGAGATAGCTATAAAATACCATGTATTCATACAATATTTTAGAAGATAAAATATACTTTAAAATATTTGTCAGGATAATGTAAGAAGATACTGGGTTTTGAAACAGACATTATATAATTCCTCCCCTATTATTTCAAATGTATTGTGTCTAATGATTTTTAAAAGAAAAGGAAAGTACAATGATGCAGAATTCAAATTCATCAAACCTAAAACATAGATAGGTATTAGCATCAAAAAAATATATATATCTTTATTTAGTCACATCTTAGCAAGGAAAAATGACCTCCTGCCCTAGATGATGAATAAAATATTGTTAATGCTATGTAAATGGCAAAAATACCTTTAAAATATATGTGGATTAAATGTGTTTGAAAGGAATATTCCACTAAATATTTATGACTAAATGCAATGCTGATAAATTAATTTTCCCTCATTCACTGGGAAATTGTGCAATAATCAGGCGCCTTTGTTTCTTAATAACATTGCATCGGTGACCTCTAATTGTGTATGGAACCACTGAAAAATATCCAAATAAATTATAAAACACCTTTTCAGTATCCTGTTTCTCTTCTCTCTGTTTTGGTTATTTAAAATCATACCATGTCAAAATAGAATGATCTAGACAGAGTGTTTTTGCTTTAAAAATATATTAATCCTGCTTTACTCATTTGGTGAATAGAAGCGAAGTATTAATTTCCAACTACAGAAAGCTGAGTATTAAGAGATAGGTATGGTGGATAATTTAAAGCAAGATTAACAAGGAAAAAAAGAGGAATAATTACACCCTTCTGATTTGTGTTACTCCTGAACTCATTCTTTGCAGCTAAGTATAAATTTCATATCTAGACAGAAAACTACTCTTTTTTAAAAACAAAATTACTAGCCAAAGCCAGTGCAATGACAAGAAAATGCTCTGGCAGTTGTCTCCTCTATGGCAAAAGTCTAACTTTTTACAACTGTCACCAAAAAGTTTTATATCCAACTGGCATTTTATCGCAATGTCTTGCATTTGGGTTGGCTCAGGGGCAGTGGTTATGTTTGCTTTTATGGTTATTGGCAGCGACTCTACTTGATTTTAGTTTTATTCATATTTTAACTCCTACTATTTGCTTTTATAAGGGCCACAAGATCCCAAATGCTTGAACCCTCCATATTTGTAAAGAAAATTCGAGAAGCAAGGCATGTTGATTCAAGGAGAATGAGGCGTCTATTTAGCTGAGGTGTTGGAAAAGGAAAGCAGAAAGGGCTAATCTGACTTGCAACATCTTTCAACGAGACCCTCCCAGGAAGGCGTCCCTGCTGTCTGATTCGCAGGACTGCAGAGCCCCCCACAAGTCATGCTCCTTGCTATGTTTTAAGTCATAATGTTTTAATGCTAAATAGACTGTTCTCTGTTTTTTTCTAACATATACAGGCATAAATAAAAGAGAAAAGATAGCATCAGAATATTCATTTTTAAGATAAAAGACTTCTCTCCATAATTTTTCGTCCTATAAAGCCTGACGATACCAGATTATAAACAAATGAGCAAAAGTGAAAAAAACAATTGATTTTGTTTCAAGAATAAGTAAAAATTCACTAAGAGTTTCATTCTAATTCCTTTTTATGTATAACTTGAAACAAAAATAGGAGGGGGATAAAAGTTATTAGCAGCAAAAATGTCCCTCTCAAAGCTCTAGAATCTTTTTCTTATTGGCCAGGAGGAAATAAGCCCATGACCTAAGGGGAGGTATATTTTCTCCTCCTCCTGGTCCTCCTGCTCCTCCTCATCCTCCTCCTGCTCCTCCTCATCCTCCTCCTCCTCCTGCTCCTCCTCCTCCTCCTCTTGCTCCTCCTCCTCCTCCTGCTCCTCCTCCTCCTCTTGCTCCTCCTCCTCCTGCTCCTCCTCCTCCTCTTCCTCCTCCTCCTCCTCCTCCTCCTCCTGCTCCTCCTTCCCGCTGCAGTTTCAATGAACCACAGGCAGCATCGAGATTCTTTCAGACTTTATTTCTGCTTCTGCTTTATTTTGTGTATTTCACAGATGATGTTCACAAATTTCCATTTTCATAAACCTGTGAGGGAAATTCTATTTTCACCACCTTTACAGTTGAGCACACTGAGCAGAGAGCTATTAAGCCACCTGCAACAGGTCCCAGGGCTCTCCGGTGGCAGAGGGGAACTTAAGCCCAGAGGATGGCTCTGACCTCTAGAGTTTTTTTTTTTTGAGAGGAGGTTTTTCTTTTTTGAGGGTGGGGGGTCTTGCTATGTTGCCCAGGCTGGTGTCAAACTCCTGGCCTCAAGGGATCCTCTTGCCTCAGCCTCCCAAGTTTCTGGGGCTACAGGTGCTCCCCACCACTTCCAGCTAGGACCTTTATCACCTCTGGCCCTGCCCTCCCAGTGGCTTTGTGCTCATTGCCAGGCCTCACTGTGGTCACAGCAGACTGGGGGTGGCTCTTCCTGGTCTGCAAAAAGCCCACCTGAGCAGGGCTCTGTGTCTGTGTCAGGTGGTGGTGGGAGTCTGAGAGGGCTGTGGCAGGATGGCCGCCCCAAAGTTAGGATGAAAGGTTCAGAAACAGAAAAGAGTCCCCAAAACTTTGGGCAATGAAGAAACTGGGGCATTGATCATAGAAATGAGCTGTTGGAATTGAAAGGTATGTTTCTGTTTCCTGTTGGGAAGGAGATGTTGAGTCTTAATAGTGTTAACAGCCCGGTGAAAACAAGGAAAAAGGTGTCCTGCGTCCATCCATCCATCCAACCACCCATCCATCTCCCATCTATTCATCTATCACTCCATCCATCCATCCGTCCATTCATCTACCCATCTTTCTTTCATATTCTCCTTTAAACCAATGTTAACCTTACTCATCCCTTATTCATTAGCAACTTGAATAAAATTGCTGAAATGTGTTCATTTTGCATCTGCATGGGAGCAATGAGTTTAGCTTTGTGAAAATCACCCTTGATGAGGGAACACTCTATGTGGCCTGTGTTTCCCTCACTTCTCCTCAGCTTCGCTCCCTCTTTGTGCTTGCTTCACGAACTCCAACCTTCCTGGTGTGGCCAGTGGGTCTCTGCCGGGCTCCAGGGCCTTCTCGCTGGCATTCTCGTCCTTCAAGCCAGTTGTCTGATCTCCCCACAGTACACTGGAGTGAAAAGACCCCAGTCCCCTCTGCCGGGCATTCCAGACACCCGTCTCCTACTGCCTAGGAGCCAAGAACGAGACCTGCTTTCCCTTGGGCTACAGCGGAAAAATGAGGCAATGGCTTCCCGGTTTGCTGACGTTGACACTGCCAGGGATTCTATCAGCATCTCTCCCAGCTGGCTTCCCTCTAAAGTACTGTGACACTGGAGCCCTCCTCAGACACCCAGGCAGCCCCTGAGTTCACGGGACACCCCAGCGTTCCCGGCCGCCTGACGTTGGATGCTTCAAGCTCCAGGAGGGGAACAACCTTCTTTCCGCTCAAAATATCCGGCACTCGATGGAGAGTGGTCACAGCCTATGCTCTGAATCCCCTGTGTTTACTGCGGGTATTTTTAGCTAAGCTGTTCCTAATTTGAAGACATAAAAATTCCATCCCAACAAAGTCTGGCCCTTAGAAATCGAAAGTGCTTTGACTTGCACATGATTGTTGAGCTTTGGTTTTTTAAAATGTCTAATTAGGAGCTCAAAAATCAAGAGGTTAACATTTGTTGGGTTCCTCTGTGTTCTCTTTTACCTAAGGCAATAGAGCTTAGCTTCATCATGTAGAAGAAATGAGGGGAGGATGCAGGACTTAAAATATAGGGAGGAGTGAACATATGGTGGGCATTTTTCAAACACTGCCCCACACAAGTGTGCCAGGCGGAACAAGCCCTGCGTTCTCCCATCTGCTTCTGGACCCGCTGTCTCTTCCCTGCATCTTGGGAGAGGAGGAGGCATCTTCCTCCTGTGAAATTACAGGAGCGTGTCTTTGATCCCAGCCCTTCCTCCATCCTTCACTGCTTTGTTCTGGGTGATTCCGTCTTTCCCACTCTACCCTCCGACTACTGAATCAGTCTCATAGCATTCACAGGCTCGAAAATAGCTCTTTCTAAAACATGAAAGTACACAATTCCCGCTACCTCTCCCCTGAAAAATCAGACTCACTGAATCTGCCTCTTTGATATTTTCATTTAGTTTTTTTTAATAACCTCTCAAACGTAGACATGTCGAAACCTCGGCTTCTGATATCTTCCACCCAAACCAAGTCTCCCTTCAGTCTCCTCCGCTCAGGTGCTGGCAGTTCTATTTTTCTGGGCACACAGACCAAGAGCCCTCACGTGGTCCTCGACCCCAGCCCACCCTGTGTCTGGTCTGTCAGGACAGCGCCTGGGGTCATGTCCGTCCTGCGCCACTTCCTCGCCCCAGGCCTCCACGTCACTTCTTCAGTCATGCCCCGTCCCAGTCCTTCCGCAGCGGGTGTCCCTCTCTGCCTGTGTTCCCCTGGATGTGGTCTGGTCTCAGCACAGCAGCAGAACCATGCTATGAAACTGCAGGCCCTGTGGTGTCTGCCCAAAGCTCTCGGGGGCCTATAAAGTCAAACAGATAGTGCTAATTTGTTTTCTCTACAATGGACACTACCTTCAATGAGATTTTAACTGGAAAACATATTTTTGACACCTATTTTAAATACACATGCCCTCTATTACATGCTATTGCATGTATTGATATTTAACTTAGTTTTAAATCCACATTTTCTATAAACTAACTCCTCAGATTCTATTGCAATTGAAACACGTTTAAATACATTTAATTCACCACATAGCTGTAATATTAAGATTTACAAAAAATCAACTGTTGAAAAATCTCATTTTAAGGTCACGTAACCTATTCAAGACAACAATGCTCAGGCTTAAAACAATTGCCAGGGATTTATCCCGACGGCTGACAATGCAGCCTCGAGACGGCACTTCAAGGAGCGTGACAGCAGCTGCGCAGGCCTGGAATTCCTCCCCTCTCCTCCATGACACCTTGACGAGGCAATTACAGCATAATTACCTTAACAAGTGGCATTACAGGAAATTATTGTCATTCTCCTGTTAAAATAACACATAATCATCGGCAAGTGAATTCTAGAATCCCAATCAGCATCTCATTACCTGCAGTCGGCTCTGAAACGAGCGCAGTTGCTGGGCAATAACTGACAAGGTATTTGAAGAGGAAAAATGTGAAAGACGACGGTTTGGAAAATCGACAGGAACACAACCAAGTTAACCCCCAATGATCAAATTTGCAGTTAATCAGCAACATTTACCCGTCCTTAGAAAACCCCTGAAAACCTGCCATCTCCTTTGTTTTCCATAAATACATTTGCTTCCCTTTCCTGCCACCTCGATTTTTTCCCAGACAGTGACAATCTTCCATGAAGCAGCAAATTGTGAAGCTATGTTCTATAAATGACACCATTCTCAGCCGAATGTCACTGCAATAAAAACATTTATTTAAACCATTCACTTCTTGATACAATAATTTGCTTCCAAATGCAGTTCTGTTTTAACAACAGCAGATGCTACTTTCAAATAAATCCTGATAAACCATCACCTGTCTCTTAGGGCCTAACTTTGTATCGGGGATCTTAGAGCAACGTGATTGAAAGAAAGGCACAACGAGCCATGTTTAAAAGATTTTTAAGTTTCTTTAACGTTAAAGACTATGGGACCTCAGGAAGAAGGCCACACATAGTGGTAGACATCTGCCACGCTCCCAGGTGGAAGTTTACCTGCCCAGGTCTCCCACGGCTCCTGAGAAGAACCATCCTTTCCCCAGTGTCTGGGTTTTTCACACACTGCTGGACACCCTCTCCTCTCACCGTCCACGTGACTTTGGCTGCAGACCTGCCAATGTTTAACATGCAAACATCCAGCCTGAACTACCCAGCATGCCACTGAATATTCACGGCAGGGCCAAGTGGAATTAAGGTTTACCTTTCCATAGTGTTTCACAGCAAGTCTGGATCTGAAACCAGCCTGAGTTCCACTTTTCCAAAGAATGTGAACCACATAAATACTTGAACGTCTTATATCACATGGTGAGAGAAAGGAATAAATGACACATAAAATACAGGGGAAAATGACACTTTCAACCATAATATGTAGTTTCATTCACTGTGTGTGAGTTTCTTCCAGGTCAGCTATGATACAATTAAAAAAAAAAAGAAAGAAAACTAATTTGTAAGGCATCATATTTCAAATAAGCGCTCTCCTCTCCCCTTCCCCTTTTTAACAGAGATTTGAGGTTAACCTCATTAGTTCAGGTTATCAAAGCAGTGGAGGAGGCCTGTGCTTCTAGCTGTGCCACGGCCATGCCTCGGAGGCTGTTTGAGGCCACCACAGTGAAGAAGAGAAGTTGTACTTATGCAAATTACTACTATAAATAATAAGAACAGCAAATGATGATAGAATGCTTAACTTGGTGAACGGTGGCAGCAGTTGCTAAAAAATGCACAGGATGTCGAGAAATTATGGTAGCCGGCCTGGAGACCTCGGCTGGAGTGATGGTGGTACACCATGTGTCACTCCTTCTAGTAATTCCAAAACACAATTATGCTCATGCTGTTCTAGAACTGATAGTTGGCAAATGTTTAAATGAAATTTCAACAAACTAAAAGGATACAAATACATTTACTAAGTCGATGTCCCATTTATAAGGAAATAATTGCTAAGATCAGAAGGTCCAGATGGGAGAGATTGTCTTTGTATTTGAAGTGTGAAGAACATCAAGCCAGTCTGGAACGTTGGGAAACTTTGCTGCTTGTGCTACTCTGGGAACGTTTCAAAGCTACGTGGCCTTTTCTAGAGTCCTGGAAGCTATCTCCTAGCAGGTAGACTAGCTCAGCACGAATGCTTGGTCAGTTAAGTCACACACCCCAAAAGCACTGGTCAGATAGTTTACTCTTGAGACGTGGCCCATAAAACTAACTACAGGAATATGATTAAACCATCTCAAAAGTGAAGCTTAGTTGCCCAGATACATTCAGCACAAGTGCTATATTTTAGAGGAAACAAATCATTCCTTCTGAACCTTCTGTATAACAAATAATCCTGGGGGACTATACTTTTTTTTTTTTTTACTTCATTAACTTGCACCAAAAAGTTAGGGTAAATGTTTAGTAGTAGTCGGAGCAATCATGAATACTGACTGTCTCTTTATAAACTTGACATTTAATTTCAATAAAAATCATTGTCCTTCACTTATTTTTATGATTTTCTTTCTTGGTCTGATTTCATCCTTTATCTTAATCTTATTGCATCATCACTCTCTGCAAACCAGTCTCTCTCTCTCCACCACCCAACCTTCTCTTCGTTTATCCACCAAATGCCCGTTATGTCTGTTAAGTTCTTACTGTAATTGAGGCGCTCTCAGTAGGAAGGGTGAGGAAGGCTAACACGTTCCTTTTTGAGCAATCTGATAGGATGTGAGCTCAAATAAACACAACAAAGGCACTGAGTTCAAAGCACAAAATAAGTTTTTAAAACTATAGTAACCGAACATTTTATATTTTTACTTTTTGGGCAAATGCACTTCTCTTTTTCATTCTTTTCTTTGTAGCTATACTGATTTTTCCTTTATTCACTAATTTTTAACAGGAGGAGAATTCAAGAGGGGAATTCAAAAGATACATGAGTTAGAAAGGATACAACTTGAGAATCAGTGGCTTTGAGTACATCTTGGCTTCAAAAATGGGTAATAAAAAGTTCCTTTATAAAGCACAGAAAAGACAAGCACAGAGACATTTATGGAGAAGATATGCTCATTGCGGAAGCTGCTTACTATAAAGGACTCGTGGGACCTTCAAGAGAAGATACTAAGTCAAGTTTATCAGCTTGACTTTATCAGCTGAAGACACTAATTCAGAAACAATGCTCACATACACAGCAACTGAAGTCTGCTTGGAAAGGCTTCCTGGGAGGAACAGTCAGAGAAGACTGAGAGCAGACATCCAGGCAAGATGATTAAAGACTAGGAAGAGGCAGAAGATTCAGCAAATGCCACGGACGGGTCAATACAAACGAGTACGGGAAAGCATGTGTGAGACCCAGCAACCAGAGGCTACTTGTGACCTTGAAAATACAAACATGAAACCTGGGGTGAGGGGTAGGGGTTGGGAGGCCGAGCCGGAGCCAACACAGGGAAAGGAGGGTAAATAAACTTGGGAGACATTTGACTCCTTGAAATGCCTCTTTAAAAGCACATTTGCTCTGTCTGAAAAAGTTTCTCTACTGATTGCCTGTTGAGGTAAAGAAAGGACAAAGAAAACAAAAATTATCAGCACAAATGTATTTCCTGCCACATAATCAAAACTCAGTGTTTCTGGGATTAAATATACGTTCTGCTTCACAAACAGGATCATGATGCGCTAGCTTTTGTGGAGACTTCTTTATTCATTTAGCAATATTACATAATGTTTTTTCAGGTTGCTAAGAACTTATTTTTTTCTAATTCTGTTTCTCTGGTGGCCTCAGGCTCCTAGGGTGAGGCAGGAGAAAAACTCACCTAACTTGTCTACTTTCCATGTTAGATTGTTTATTACAATAACTTTGGAGAAAAAAGTTTTGCTGCTGAATTTTAGAGCTATTTTTCAGCAGTATTTTTTTAATAGCTGATACTATATTCTATTGCATGTGATAATTTGATAAGCTCACTCTTTTTCAAAAGTTCTGTGTTTTTTTTGTAATTATACATTTTTATTTGCTAAGTAACACTTTGCAGAGCATGCTTGTAAACACCATCTTGAACATGCTGCAGGACTGGTTGGTTGTTATTTTCTTTAGTGATTTCTCATCCATCTATGTAATTAAATTGTGCTGTACTTTTCTGTTTACTATTTTGAGAGATTCTGATATCAGGATTCAACTAATTGCACAAAATAAATTGGAAATCTTCCTCCTCACTTTTCCAATGATCTGTTGCAGTTTGTATCATATGAAAATTATGATATCTTAGAAAGATTGAAAAAATAAACCCGTTATGGCCACATAAAAAAGAGTTCAAATGCAGAACCAGTTATAGAAGTAATTTTTGACATTTAATTTTTTTTCATCACTTTTACATTTTCAGATTTTCTATTAGAGATAATTTCACTATTTGTATGTGTTCTACAAAGAGCATACATTTTACAGAAATTACAAGCATAGAGTCGGGCTGTGTATGCCTGTAAATATTCTATTTGGATATTGTCTTTCTGTTCCAGTTTATGAATCAACTCATAAACAACACGAGGAAATTCAACTCAGTCGTTCAGCGTATCGTGTCACCATTGTTCAGAGAGGTAGTGTGTTGCAAAGCTTAAGAATGCAGACCCAAGAGCTGGACCCCTTGGGCTCAAGTGCAGGCTACATCTCTTTGGCCAAATTCCCTAATCTCTCTATACCTCAGTTTCCTCATCTGTAAAACAGGGACAGTAATAGCAACTAGGACTGTGGTGAGGGTCAAATGTGTTAAAGCATGCATGTTGCTATAATAGTGCCTGACACAGGTTAAGCTTCTGAGAAATGTGAGTTATTACTACTATCAAAATGACATCAACCAACTTGATGGCATGCTTTCTTTGCCAAACCTGGGCATACACATGTCATCTACTTTGTATATACAGGCAAGCATGGATTCTCCTCAAGATCAAGTTTTGAAGGCAGCTCCAAAAAAAAAAAAAAATTGCAAAGGATAATTTTTTAAAAATAGCAGCGATCGAAAATGTATGTTCCCGATATGACTATATTGAAAGTTATTGTCCAAATTTGTATGTATTTATTGTTTTATATTTCTTTAAATAGTTATCTGATTATATTAAAGGCTATTTCCTTAGATGTCAAAGTCCCCTGATAATTCCTATTTAGTTATGAATACAAAGGCTAGATTCTTTCACAAACTGCACATAAACAGTGAAAAGACTCTTCCCATCTCTATTGGGAGAGAGGACTTTCACGGCGACTGCAACTTTACTCTTGCCAAAACCAACATTTACATGCAAAGGGACGGTGCCTGTATAATCACACACAAAGCAAACCTCCGCTTTCTAAATAAACAGATGCTGGGTCCCCTGCAGACAGGAAGATTGAGAATCATGAAAAGGGGGCAGTGCAGGTGATAAGAAGGGTGATATTGAGCTGTCATGGTGAGAAGCGAGGACCCAGGTCGTAAGGGAAAGGACAAAGTCAAATTCGTCTGGCACCCCTCCACCTGCCATTCCAGAGAACACACTGGGCAGAAGAAAGTAAAACCCAAATCAAGTTTGAAAAAGTTTATACAGTAAGAACAGACCAGTCATGGGACATTAGGACTTCACACTTTGATCCCAAAGGGAAGCAACACCCACACGTCATGGATACACGAAGTCCCTTCCACAGACGTGTGTCACATGTAAGCGAATAAGATAAAGTTTCTGTAGAGCACAATAATGGATGATGCCAAACTCTCCAAGAGCACTTTGAAACTTAGGTCTTATCAGAGAACAAAACTACACGGGAATCCATGAGAGTCCATGGAGGGGCAGGGAAAGGATTGTCTGCAAATAGGCAAAACAGACAACAACAAAAAGTTCTGGTTTTTGATCCCCATATGTCGTGCTTTAGTTCTGGCTTTACAGAAGGGAAATTGAGGATCCTGGCTACCATCCCTGTCAGTGGTGTGGCATAAGCCCCTTGTCCACGTGTCTCCACTAAAGAGGGTTGTTTCCCCGGGGAAGTCTGAGCAAGGTGTGGCCTCCAGCACACGCAAACCAGTGTCACTGCCCGAGAATACGACCTTGGACAACTTTGGCCACAGAGGTGAATGGACATCCTGCCTGTTATTATGGATTGATTAGGAATTGATAATATCAGTTTTCTGAAAAGGCCCACAAAGTCCTAAAAATGCTGCCATAGTGGACAGTTTGGAGAGTTACATTTTCTGATTATCACATCAAAGCAGCATGTTCTAGGGGTGTCTGCCATTTACGCACAGCTAGAGGAAGAAAGGGACCTCACCGAACTCCAAAGCTGATAGCACAAGCAGTTTGTTGTGAGACTTGGTTTATGGATATAAAGGCTTGAATAATGGAGACTGTAGAGTTTCATTTTTCATTCTTTAAACACACACACCAGCGTCGCCCCACCCCTGTGCCATTGGCCAGTGCAGCCCATGCCTGAGTCTCACATCCATAAGGGACACCCCTTAGAGCGATGCCCTCAGATTCTGTCCACCTGGACTTATCCCTAACCAAGGAGGTTGGGACTCATCTGTCCATTATTTGGGAGGAGGGAGTGAGTGTGGTCCCGCATCTTCTCCCCTGACTGTTTGGAGCTGGCTGTCATACTAGGAATATTGTTCCGATCCATTTTTACTACGGTTAGAGGCACAGCCTGTGGGGAGGACTGCAGGTGTCTAGCGCTCCCTGTGACTGGCGGGGCACCTTATCCTCACCATCCTGCACAGGAGCAAACCACTGAGCCCACAGGCCACAGTCGCCTGCTCTATCCCTGCAGCGCCTGTGAGGAGAGCGAGAGCTCCTTCTCCGCCAGCCTCTTCTTAGTCTCTGGTAGGTGGTTCTAAGGCCTGGAAGGAGATGCTGTTTGTTGGAGCCCCTGAAACAGTCACCACATGCATTAGGGATGTATTCAAAACACCTTTTTCAAATTCATTTCCAGCTGTAGATACGTTTTATTGTAAAATAACTGCTTCTCATGTTAGAACAAAAGGACCATCTCACGTGAGAAGAAATGAGTGAGCAAACTCTTTCATATATTTCTGGTAATATTTATCTTTCTTTTCAGGTCTTCACATTTTAAATCCCTCTTCACTAAGTATTATATATACATAAACTCCTAGCTTCTGTTTCCTTTACTTTACATGAAACAAGCTCTCCAATAAGAAATACAACTCATGCAAAATTAACGAAAAGAACACAGCTAGGGTCTTTTGGAAAATTATATAAAATTACCCTAAACTTACTTATTTGTTAAATGGCATATTTGAGACTATACTTCAGAATTTCTGAAGTTGTTCCCATAATATGGGCACTTTGAAAAGACATACGAATCATGAAAGTGCTTTATTAGTCTATTGTCATTCCTGATGAGCCAATATTTACCATATAATTATTTACACCTTTGCTAATAACATGGGAGCTAATAAAATCTTCATGTGGGCAGAGTAATTGCATTGGGTCACCTTGAATATTATATTACCATGTGGCCTCCAGCAGGTGTTCATTTCATCTGATTTGTATCATTTTTACTTATGTCTGTTACATTTCATCAAAGCAGAGCAATTATGTAACATAGCAAAGTAAATTCTGCAGAATATCACAAAATGATAATCACAGGCTTGGTGAACACATGAATAGATACTAGTCCTCTATTTTCATGGTGTAATAAATAAATATCTGGAAACTTTTGCATAAGAAAGAGAACAAAGACATTGGCAAATGTTAAATGTATGATACATAAAAATAGAAAATAGATTTCAGAAGCCACTGCCAGGGCTGCGGGAGGCCCAGGCAGAGCAAACTCCCGTGCCACCCACTTCTATGGAGAGGGGCTAGCCCAGCTCCCTGCCTGAGCTTCCAACAGCAGCCTGGGGACGAACCCACCACACAGCACCGGCTCAGACTGTGACAGCCACAAGGGTATAGGATGAGCAGGAGAACAGCTGCGTTATAGACTCTCGGTGCACCTGTCCCTCTCCTGCTGGTCAGTCACCTGGAGTAGAACACAAGTGCACCTCTCCTTCTCTTCGCTAAGGAGAACAGGTGTACCTCAAACTTATCTGCTGTGAGCTGAGAAAAGAGGTTTCAGATGAGAGGGAACCAGCCTAAGAATTCTGGAAACATGAGAAAATAAGCCATTTTGACACCCCAACCAAAATGAAATTATCAAAATCTCAAACATCAATGCAAAATTTTCTCAAGAGATGGATAACATATGACAGAACTTAAAGAAATAAAAACACCATTCAAGGAATTTGAAAATACAGCAAAAAGCTTTAACAACAGGCCAGATCAAGCAAAAAGAAAGCATTTCAGAGCTTGAAGACATGGCTTTTGAATTAACCCAGTCAGTCAAAAATGGAGACAAAAGAATTAAGAAGAATGTACAATCATTCAGAGAAATATCAGACTATGTAAAACAAGTCACTATAAGAATTATAGGTATCCCTGAGGGAGGAGAAGAAAAAGCAAAAAGTGTGGAAAACCTATCTGAGGGAATAATGAAGGAAAAGTTCCCTGGTATTGCTAGAGATTCAGACATCCAGATACAAGAGGGTCACGGAACACCAAGAAGATCCAAAGCAAAGAGGACATCACCAAGGCACACAGTCATCGGGACAAGAGCAACAACTCACTTACAAAGGAAAATCCATCAGACTAACAGCAGATTTCTCAGCAGAGTCCTTACAAGCCAGAAGGGATTGGGGTCCCACTTTTAGTCTTCTCAAACAGAATAACTGCCCAGCAAGAATTGTGTATCCTGCAAAAATAAGTTTCATAAATGAAGGAGAAAGAAAGTCTTTCCCAGACAAGAAAACACCGAGGGAATTTGTCACCACTAGACCTGCCCTGCAGGAAATGCTTAAAGTATTCTATACATGGAACAGAACAATTAATATCCCCCAGCAAAAATAGATTGTATTATATTGCTAACTTGAAAATTAAGTTGTTTTATTTATCAATATAAAGTCATTAGATTTTGCCACTTACTTATCTAGGATGTGTGAAAGAAATGTTTTTCATGGGCTTGATTTAATATTATCAACTATAATTTTGCATGTACTTTTATTTCCATCCTTCCTATGTCAAATGTCATACATAATATTTCTGGGAGCCAACATTTGGGAAATAGTCTTAGAAAAAAAGACCTTCTATAGACGAAACACATTGCATTATATTTCAGATTTAATTTTTGTTACTCATTGCCATCAACATATCTTCATGCTAATACAGAAGATTTCTCTTTTATATATAAAATCAGCCTTTCATTGGTTTTTCTCTTATTTTTAAGACGAGTTGCTTTTTAAGGCACCATACTTTCGTAGTATAGTAAAATAGGAAAAGATGATCCTACAGAACACCATCCAAAGTTTTTAAGTATGATTTTCATTCAGAAAACAAGATTCTCTTGAAAAATAGGAATAGATTACATTGTCTAACAGAAAACAGACCATAAATCATTATATTAGTCAACCATAGATTTGTTTCCATTACCAACACCAAGAACATAACAAAAATACAATCTTTCTTCCTTCAATTTGTCTTATTCCTTCATCTTACCTGCATGAGATGTTGATTACTTTGTAAAACAACAATGAATCTGAAAAATTTTAAAAATATTTCAAATTTTAGGAGTATTTCATGTTCATGTTGGTATTTTTAAGTCAGTTTACTCATTAATGCTATGAGATTAATACTACTGTGTATCTGTATCTACATCAAATCATAATGTTACATACCATAAGCAAATATTAATATGTAAGTTTGATGTGCTCTTTTGTATGTGTGAGGCAAAATCCTAGAACATAGTTATTGCTCAAGAAATATGTTTTAAAATCTTTTTTTTTTTTTTTTTTTTTATCTTCCGCCTGGGAACTTTGTTACTTCCTATAGGATGCTGTACAGAGGCCCCAGGCAAGAGCACCTTTCAGACTTGTCCATGTGTGTGTGGGGTGCGGAGTGGCATCGCATCCTTCTGTTACAAGCAACTCCCCGTAATGTTATTTTCTAATCCCCGTGAGATCATAAATTCGCTGGAAGGAGAGACCATGTCTGTTTAGACCAGCATTTCCCTTAGTGCTTGGCACTTAGCGTGTGTGGCATTTATGATGGGCAACGTAAGAGCAACTCGTTTAAGGGCAGAGTGATGTGTCCAGTCTGGAGACTCCTAATTATATTTATGTAAATGTATTTAAAGACTTTTTTCCTCCCAAACT
Organism: Avahi laniger; assembly: GCA_963575035.1. Lineage (NCBI taxonomy): Eukaryota > Metazoa > Chordata > Mammalia > Primates > Indriidae > Avahi > Avahi laniger. The sequence continues at coordinate 65,626 of CAUYSK010053084.1, forward strand.
CACTCTTCACTCCAACAATGAGCTTAGATTAGCAAAGGGTAGACAAGGAGAACTACTTTTCCTGGCCACTGGCTGCTCTCTCACCGGGACAGGCAGGACCCAGGAAATCCCATCCTCAGCCTTCAAGTGTGTGCAGTGCTCTGCCCAGTGCAGACGCACTGCACACGTCTCTGTCTCTATTTTCACTCAAGGACATGCGAAGATGCTAAAAGGGGTTGGAGAATGAGTCATTTCTACAGTAAAATGCATGGCATTTCTCCCTGTTTTATGCAGAGAGAAAATGAAGCAAAATTTTATTTCTACTTGAGGAATCTACTTTCCTATATATTAAAGGAAAATAACTGAGAATTGGGCTTCTTCCATAGAGAGCCAGTGCCGCTTGCATCCGTGCTCATGTCTTCTAGTCACGCTGTGGTCCGTCCAGAGGGAGGATATATCTGAGGAGGAGACTGAAAGAAGCAAAGTCCTCCCTGCAGATTTTCATCCCAATCCTTCCTTCTGTTGCTGCACTGCCACTGACCCAAAAAATCCTTCCTTTCTTCAAGTAAGAAGAGAGAAAATAATGGCTGAGTTAGACAATAAAAGGGAGATTTTCACTTCCAAAAAGAAAGAAAGAAAGAAAAGAAAAGCAATAGCAAGAAACTTAACATGTGGTTGCCTAAGTTTCAAAATTTCCATCTTCAGCTCATCAGTTTTCTTCCCAGTAAAAACGGCGTGGGCTGCAATTGATGAAACTGTCTCCCCGACACAATTAGCCATTTGTCTTGCAGGGCCAAACAGTGCTGCTGTGAAAGCAGTCGCAGTCACTGGCCCAGGACTTGAGAATGAAAGCAAAGCTCTATCAGCAGCAAAACCCAAACCATCCTGCGATTTGCAGGGAGTGCAAATGAGGTGATTTCCAGAGTGAGGACACAATGTGTTTTTGGGGGGAAAAACATCTCAGATCTTCAGATGAGCAAAAAAAAAAAAAAAAAAAGAGTGTTTCCAAGCTTTGATGCACTTATACTTTAATGCATTCAGAATAACTGCGCTTGCTCAGAAATGCTTGTTGACTTGCTGATAGAGGTGTTTGTTCTGAGACCTTCAATTATATTTTCATTGCCTGTTCCTTTTACTTTTGATAGCCATATAATCACAGTCACAAATGGGAGAAAGGTCTTAACAAAATACATATGCATGCTAAGCACTTTGCCAGGCTTGAATTATGCATTCTTCACAGTTTAAAAACAAATAAGGAAATAAATTCATTAGCATTGCATAGTAGAAAATGCATATGAATGCAACTGAGGTAATTCTCAAACAGACCTAAGGGGAATTGGCGAAATTTTAATTTTAGTATTCAGAGCAAGGATTGCGTGGTGGGTTGAGAGGGAGCCTGTTATTAACTTTGTCTTTTCAATTTTTCACACACGAGAAGGAGAAGCTGTGAAGAATCTTCCTTCGCCCTCTTCAGACTTAGGGTAAGTTCCTTTTCCTTGACAATTAGGCATCATAATTACAGCCTTTCCCACACCTGTTCCAACATTCCCAGACTCGAGCTATCACCACTATCAGTCTTTGCAGAATGTAGAGAATACTTGACATTTCCTATTCTACCAATTTGAAATGTTTAAAATGAGGTCAAATAAAATTTGAGATTAAATTAAAGAACTCCTAGTACTCATTGGACTATTGCAAGAAAGTCAAACTTTGTCGCCTGGGGACGGTTAATGTGCGAGTGCTCATGTACCCTGGGGAAAGTCCGCTCTCTCCCCCGCACGTGCCTGGACATCTGGCCGTCCCAGCTTCTGCCACACTGCAGTTGAGCACGCACTGTCTCTGTCTGCCGTGGTGGCTAAGCGGATGTCACAAAGCGGGGAACAGGAAACCACCTTCCTTCACCCCACGGGCTGTAGACCTGGTCCCAAGACATGTGTTTTTAACCTCATGTATGTTCACGCGCAAGTGCACACGCAGCACAGCACGCCTTCCCCATCCCCATTCCATGCCTCCCGCTCACTTGCCGCAGCTGGAATGAATCCTCTCCCGGGGCTGGGAGTGGGATCACCCAGTCCCTGTGCTGTCCCCGTGGGGCACTGGGGACGTGTGATCTGAGACACTGCCACTGAGGGCGCTACCGAGGAGGGGCGTGGACAGACTGGAGACTCGGTGACGGCCTTCCTCGCCAGACTGTGTGCAGGACCCAGGACGGTTACTCACAATACCTGGGCACATCTCTTAGCACCCAACCGGCCTGTCTTATTTCCAGATACCGAGGACACCCCTTCTCTCCATTTTCCCTGCCACGGCACGATTCATAGTAAGGACATCAGGATCTTCTCTCCCCGCTTGGGAGACGACCCGCAGACATTTGCTCACCTGTCCGTACTCAGAGCCACAGCAGTGACCACGGAGCAACGGGCCACGTCCCCCGCCCTGTGCAAGCAGAGTCTCTGCAGGAGCCCCCACTTCATCCAAAATCCCCAGGACGGCTGAGCTGGCACCGCCACTCGCCATTGCCATAAGACTTCCAGCTTGCGTTGGGGCCAGCATGTTAAACCAGCCTTCCCCTGGGTTCTGAAGAATTTGGAAAACAAGTTTAAATGGAGGCTGAGACGTCCCCATCACACTGACGCAGGCAGGCCTGAGTCAGCACCTGGGTGTGACAGCCTCAGGACCGGCTGAGCCCCAGATCCAGATTTCTGCTGACAGCCGGAGCAGGCCCGAGAGGACGTGGGCAGCTGGAGAAACCTTCCTTCTGTGCAGGCAGATTGTTCCCGGGAGGAACAAGAGCAGAGCTGCGACGAACATCCCCAGGCTGCCCTCTGTCACAGAGCGTTTCCACCCACTCATGGTGACTGTAAGCATGTTGGCACCGCCACACAAGAAGGATGGAAGAAGGATGTTGAAGCCAAAGAAATATCCTGGAAGGGTTCTTATATGACCATATCCAGTGTCCCAACAGTTAACAGAAGACCACGACGGCTTTGCACTGGCAGGAACACTAAATCCCAGAGCCCGTAGACATACAGATTCGGGTGTCTTGATGGATACAGAAACCTGACAATCTAAACAGCTAGCGGAAAGCAGAGACAACGTGGACTCATGTTAGAAAAGGAATATTGTAAAGATTTGCCATGATCAGACGATGAGTTATAAGAATTGTGATTTTAACATTTACTTATTACTTTCAAGCATCGTAGTGTGTGTGTGTGTGTGTGTGTGAGTGTGTGTGAATGCATATATTTTAAAATACTTTGCTATACTTATTTCTTTGCTACTATTTTATATGGGGCATGTTGGTGATAATTAAGTTTAAAATTTAGTTTATGATTTAGTAATATCAAAACAACATTCTGATAGAACTCAAGGAAGAATAGCTGTTTCCTAGAGACTTGGTACTACTGTATATGTCAAGTTATAAAATATCGCTTCTTTCTCCTTGTATGGTGCAAAAGGAGCAGATAAGAGAGAACAGCTTCAGTCTTGGTGTAAGCGACTGCTGCGAACCTCAAGTTTAGAAAGGGGTGTGGGGTGCTGGGCAGCAGCTGAATCAGTATCGCGTTGGCTGTGGGGCACGGGAGATGCAGGCACCTGCCTGTTGGAGAGACCCCTTTGGACAGGTGAGGAGCCAGGACCCACAGCCTGGGGGGAACTCCCTGCTCCCCACACCTTGGCAGCAGCAGCAGGTGCTCACAGCTAAGAAGCCAACCAGATGTTTCCTTCTGGGAATTTGCATTCGAAGGATTCTGAAGATGTATAGTCATTTAAAGATAACTTGCGATGCTCCACATGGGGCTGAGACCTCTGGTGGTGAGGTACAGAGTGAACCAGAGAACAGTACGAGAGTGAGCGACAACAGGGACTCAGCTGGCCTTGCCGATAAATTCCTTTTCTGCTTAAAGGATTCAGAGTTGGTTTTGGTCTTTTATAACGGAACATAAGGCAGAAAGACGTACCAATCGAGTCTATCTGGGCATCACAGATGGAACAGGTCCCAGGAAAGGGTTCATGTAACAAGTTAAGAACCAAGCAACTGGCTAACGCACATAATCAGTGTAAATTACTCATTTTAATGCTGGTTACTTAGTTTCAAAATCAGCAATAAGGTTCAAATGTTTTTGTTTAAGTAGCCAGATCCTGACAGCAACTTACGCTTTGTTTGCCTTTATTGCTCTAGAGATACATGAAGAGAAAATAACAGAAGAAAATACGTAAATAAACCTGGCTTTGGTAAAACTGATCAAAAGAGAAAAATGATATTTTCTATGAAAATATATTGTTAACATTTACATGTTTATATTTGATGCTACTTAAATTGGATACATATTTTGAAAATAAGCCATTCACTTTATTTTCTATAATAGTTGTAAGAATGAAAATCAGTTATAAGACATTTTCTGCTAACATATGACACCATAATTGAAATTTTTGATTAAAAGGTATCACTTATTTTTCCATAGCATTATTGAACAGCATCTTAAAATTGTCTAGGAATTCTCAGAAAATAACCTTATTAGAAAAAGCCTATTTCTGTTTTACTCCTTCTCTACTTTAAATTATTCATTCTTGCAAAGCATACTTTTACTGCAGTTCATTAATTTTTAGAATCTATAGGTTTGTAGAACTCAATTTCCTTAATCATGCATGTAAAATTATTAGAATTTTTTATCTTGCTGATTTCAGCAAGCATGTGGAACCACACAACATCGCCTCCAGCGAAATATGTGGCATCCAGCAGAAAAGAGAAAATGATTCTTATTTTTTCTTGAAATGAATTTTCTGTTTCAATAACTTGTATTCAAATCATTAGGGCAAACATATTACTTTATTTTCTTTTGTTCATATTTTCAGCAAAAAAATATTGGAAATAACATTCATACCCATTCTCAAATATTTAACTATACTATGAGTGATGTAACTGAGTTTCCTAATAACACAGGCCTGCTTTGCAGGTAAATGCATTTAAGCTGAAAGCAATCTCAATGAAGTCAAGCCCTTGTGTTACAAGTTTTTCTTTCCCCAGTAAGCACATAATTTTAAAAAATCTAATATGAAAATGATCACAGAAGCATGGTAACCCAAGGAAAATTAAATTTACTTGGATTCAGGTATAGTACTAACTCTCCTACCCCAAATGCTAATTGCATTAAATTCGTGTGTGTGATCCGAGAATTTTGGTTTTATTTAGTACTGTTTTCAAAAGAGGCAACTATTCCTTTGGAACACAAATGTTATAGAGAGAATGTGAATGACAAACCAGCACTAGATGCTTTGCACGGAATCCTCATGTGACACAGTTTAATCTCAAAAGTGTGCAGAAGATCCTTTCAAGTATAAGATGAGCCGATCAAGACTACACTTATTATTTCTGTGTCCTGACCTGAGTCTTTCCCAACTAATGTGGGAGCTGAAGTCTCTGCCGCCCACCCGTCTGCATCCCACAGGTACAGGATGGATGGCAGCACCTATGCCCCTTCCTTCTTTAACCGCCTGTTCCTGCATCCTGAAGAAATCAGAGCCACGTCCTGGGCATGGACCAGGCCTCGGTTCCCCCACCAAGAGCTAAGGATGTCTTTTACCCTTGTGTTCCAACTTGAGTAAGATACGTACGAAGAAATTAAAGGCTTTTGTTTGTTTTTTTTCTGTAACCAAATAGCTCTGGATATCCTTACTCTTTCCTCTTTTTTCTTAAAACTTTTACAAAAACATCCAAGACGGCATCCTTATTTTGCAGATGACAACATGGATCAGAACAAGGAAGCGTAAATTCAAGGAAGGTGAGGAGAGACTCATGGAACCCCCTAAAGTAGGCTTGCTGCCTTCCCCCCCCGCAAGCACACAAGGAGTGGGGTGAGGAGAACCTCTAAATCACTGTCTGCTATTTTCTCTGTCCACCTGGAGCAGTTACCAGTTTGATCACATCAAGACCCGATTGTTTTTGGAAACTGTGGGGACAAGAGAACAAGAGAACCCTGGGACCTTTTCTCTGTTTCCCTCATTCAGGAGTCTAGAGGGGAAGTTTCCAGAAGAAAGGTAAGAAGCTTTAAACTGATTCGAAATTGGGTTTGGGGGATATTTGTCAGAATCTCATGAATTCCGAGTCTAATTTAAAGAAAGATTATGTGGAAGGGGCTGTCCATGGGGCGTTACCCCATCCTAAATTGTTCATGAATTTAAATTTATCTGAATCTGACACTCAGCCACACAGTCTAAACCAAAATTACTTGAAATATTAATAATATAGACTATATTAACAATCCAACTGAACTCTGAAAAGACACGGTTGTTTAACCAGCTGTTGCTGAGCCTGTGTGTTTATCGGGAAATTGAATTCTTTCTTAAATGTTACAATTGCATGCTAAAATTCTCCATCTAGTTCCTTTTTAAGTCCCTGTCCAAAGACTGAAATTCTTGAATATCTTTTCTATTATGTTTGCTTTCTCTTAGTTTTCTGACATTTGCTTTTGGCTCCATCACGCCAAGTGTTTTTAAAATTAAATTCCAGACACTGTACGAAAAGTTCAGAGCTGATCTGACACAGTGCACTGTGTTATCTTCCTCCTGATAGGAGTTTAGTTTGCTTCTGGCGCCAGCTAAGGTCGGCACCGATTGCCTTCATCAAGTCCTGGCTTGGATTGATCCAAACGTGATCTTAAATCTCCACAAGGCCGGTTTGTTTGTGGTCCTGGGTGTTGTCCCCACTGCATTTTCATGGATTCTGACTCCATTTCCCCTCCTAGTCCCAGAGGTGGCCTGAACATGTGCGTACCTACCAATCGCAGCTTTCCTGTCATTGGCTTCTCTGCCAATAAGATTTTCAGCTGCTTCTCCTTTCAAATTAGGAAATCTTCAAGGCAAATATGTGGCACCACATGTTAGCCCTGTATGTATATGCCTTTTTTTCTGAGACCTTTATTCCTCAAATCCCCATAGTTTAATAGCTTTCTGATGCCTTCTTGCATGAACAAAAGCGTGTTTCCCAAAAACTCATACGTTGAAGTCCTAACCTACAATATTCCTATACTTGGAAATAGGCTCTTTGAGAGGTAATAGAATTTAAATGGGATTATGGGATTGGGGCCCTAATTCAACAGGACTACAGCCTTACGAGAAGAGACAGACATCTACACACCAGAAGCAGAGCCCACACTGGACCCAGCCACGCGGCACCTGATCTCAGACTCCAGAACTGTGAGAAATAACTTCTGTTGTTCAAGCCCCCACACTATGGCACTTTGTTCTGGCAGCTCCAGCTGAGTCACAGACCTGCAGACAAGCATCTTAGGGGTGTGTCTGCATGCCCTACCCTTCTGCCTTGTCGCTGGCAGGGCGGGCTTATTGCAAGCTTGTCTGCCGTAAGAAATATTAATAGATGTCCTAGGCTGGAAAGGAAACCAAGACCCTGGACCCCGGCCGCAGTCACAAGGAAAGATAAGCTGAGGATCTCATGGCCAGAGCTTAGTAAGACTTGAGGATCAGTAGGAATCATAAAAATACAAAATACTTAATATATGAACAGGATATACAATTTTAAATATATATATATACACATATACATATAAATATGTAAATTGTTTTATATATTTTCCCACCATAAGTGGAACTTACTGTGCTCTTTTCCAACTGTGGTGTGACAGGAACCGAGAGTGGTCTGAGATTGACCCCACGTGACGCTAACACACGGTGGCTGCATCTTCACGGATGCTGGCAGATGACAGGAGACTCCTATGTCAGAGATAAGAAGATGACTTGTTATAGCAATACTATTTTATTTTCTTAGTTGGATGCAGTTTTCTTAACTACTTAAATATGTAAAAATACTAGTAAAAGATTTCAATGCACATTATATTTAAACTACTCTTGAAATAAATTTGATTTTCTTTCCTGTTGACACAGATCGAGAAACACTGACTGGTAAGAATCCTACCTGCATCCAAGAATCCAGTAGTTCAGATAAATGACTTTTAGGTTTTATCAATCTTAAACAATTTAAGTGAACAAGAAAGTTTTTTTTCAATGAAAGAACAAAATACCAGATTAATAAAAACAGGACTCCCACATACAGCTATATTCACGTTTCCTCTGAAGTACATAATGCGATTTTGTTATATGGAATATGTTTAATGGTCCCCATCCACAATGAGAGGAAAAACACTCGTCATTTAGCCAAGAAGTAATTTTGAAACATAAAAGACAGAAAGCCAATTTGCCATGTTTTCTTCTACTGGAAGTGGCTTAACTAGGCGCATGGTTACCAGGTGACTGTTAATTTCAGGGCATCACTAACGCTGTCTCCTGGTCTTCCCAAACTACTTTGGGTCTACAAATTGATTTTACACAGGGAAAGTAGAACAGAAGGTCATGGCAGGAAAAACTGTAACTGAAAAACAAAGGATGATTAATAAAGTAAATATTTACAAAAATTGGGCAAGTTTAGGAAAATACAGTAGAGATGGGTCAGAAAACCAGGGCTGGTAACATGGAGGCCATTCGGCCCCCAAGGCCGAGGGAGTCAGGAAGGAGGGCAGCTCCCAGGACTGGCGGAGCAGGTTCTTCCCAGAGGAAGAACAGCGGCTCTGAGCTAGGAAGCAGCATAAGACAAGACAAACCAGTCACTCCTTCCAAGTTTACCAGCAGGGTAAGTTCAAACAGAGAGAGGACTTCCTTTCTCCTAGGAAACATGTTTAGGGGAATTCTTCCCAGTGGAAACCAGGCGGGGGAGAAAAACACCCTCCCCCAGCAATAACTTTCTCCCATCCAAGCACTAACGAGGCCCAACCCTGTTTAGCTTCCGAGATAAGACGAGATCTGGTGCGTTCAGGGTGGTATGGCCGTAGACAGCAATAACTTTCTCAATTCCATCATGTACACATGAGCAATATGGCAGCTGAGGGAACCAGTGACCCAGCTAAGGGACTCCAAGGTCAAGGAAGGTTGGCTGGAGGACAGTCCAAGGTGACTGGAACCTGCCATGCTCAGGCTGGCCGGGGAAATGCTCCAAACACCACCAGAAGATTTTGGTTTAGGATCCAATGAGGTTCGGATGTGTAGCTACACTTCCAGGAAATGCTCCTAAGAAAAACCCTGCCCCAGGGTTTATTACAAACACACACCCAAATGCACATATCACCTATTTAAATGGAAAGGACACAATCTCCCTTTTACATATGATTATGACATTCACACAACAAATTCACACTCTTAGTAGTGAGAGTCTCAGGAATAGTTCTGTGCGGGCTTTGATGTTGACTCATCCATGAGTCCGATAAGTTTCAGTATAAGAGAAATCAAGAATTAAAAATAAAAGTAAAAATAAACTGAAATTACTGTGGAAAAATATGTAAACACTAGAGAGAAAATATTACTGTCTAGTATTAGTCTACATTAGATTCTGAAAACACAGTTAAGAATTTAAAGTAGCAAATTTTATAGAAAGTCTCACTATTTTATAGTAACCTGGCATTCTCTACCAAATGGACAATTGTTTATTATTCTTCACAGAAGATGATACAGTAACTGGAATGGAAAAGAGTTTGAATATAAATATATTTCATGTTGATACTCCTTAAAATAGTAACATTTTTTCCTTGTTGAAATATGCACTGAAGATTTACATTCCAAGACAATAAAAGAGGATAAAAAGACAAAGAATATTAAAAAAAAAAACTATTAGTAAGGTTTAAAATGTGCCTTGTTTTCGGTTTCATTGATTTTTTTGTTGTTGTTCTTTAAAACAAGGCTTTTTCATTTTCAAATATGACATGTGCATTGTTCAGCCACACCAAAGAGCAGGACAATTTGTTGCCAACCGTGTCATCAATTCTGTTTTAATCTTCCCTGGGTACTGGAGTAAAACATGCTGAGCTGTAGATTTCCTTTGCTGTGGCAGGAGAAAATTTACTAAGCACTGTTGCTCCCTTTCCTGCCGGTTTCAGACCCACCTTCCCGCAAGCGCATACCCCTTCTGCAGCCGGGACGCAGCTCTGTGTCTGGGAACCATGGCATGTCACAGTGTGTGCTCCATTGATTAACCATGAAAACAGTAATGGAACTGCCATTGATCCCTGAAATGGCTCCTCCGAAATCCGTCAGGACATCCGCAGGGTCACTACTCATGTTCCCTCGTGAGGACAAGCTTCAAGCTACCTGACTGCTTGCTAACTGCCATCCGCAATGAACTGCGTACCTTTCCATTACCAGCGGAACAACTGCCGCCACAGTGGAGTGTATGGAAAATAGATAAAGAAGCTTCCAAACTTCACAACTGCAGAAAGAACAGTTTGCAAGACCGAGTTTGGGAATTTTCTGTCTGGAAAATAACTCTCCTGTACGACAGGAAGTATGAAGTGACATCATCTTGCGTTCCGAACTTCCAGAATTTACCAATAAAATATCTGGCTGCTTCACATCACGTTTAATTTCCCAAAGCACTTTCATATTTCCGTTACACTTGCTTATTTCTCAAGGTTTTATAAAGTGTACTTCCTAAGAATGAGGGAAATCATGATGAAGTCATGACTAAGCAATATTAAATGGCTATTTGAGTGCCACTAAAGGCAAGACTCTAAGTCAGCTCTCCTGCCCACCCATCTTCCACCCATCCACTCATCCACTCATCCATCCACTCACCCATCCACCCACCCATCCATCTACCCATCAACTCATCCATCTACCCACCCATCCAGCTACGCATCCACCCACCCACCCAACCACCCATCCACTCATCTGCCCATCCATCCATCCATTCTTCCATCCTTCCATCCCTCCATCCAGTTACAATGATGTATATGTTTTTTATTCTCCTATTATTTCAATCAAATTAGAGAGTTTAACAACAACACAAAACTTATGTATAATCTAGAAAAATGCAGCAAAAAAGCCTCATCTGAACACAAAATATATGTGCATCACCATGTCTCTCTACCATCAGGTGAAATTACTTTGACCATTGAGAGAAGTACAGTTTATTCCTATTGAAAGAGAAACATGTTTAGAGTCAAGCCTTTTGGACAAAGGAGGATGAAATTTGTTATGTTTTAAAAGTAACACTCTAATACATGAGTTCCAAGCAGAGTGCAGAAGTCACATGAGTCACTGCCGGCCCCAGGACAGACCGCGGGGTCAGGGTTAGGGTTAGGGTTAGGGTTTGGGCCGTTGCTCCCTGACAGCAATGAGAAAGATTTAAGAGACCCTGCCTCGCTCTGAGGCAGAAGCCAAGAAAGCCACTCCTGACCCCAAGTACTGGCCGGCCACATCACCACTGACAGCTTCAGGGTTATTACTCACAAAAGACCAACAGAGATCCGTGTGAGTAACGCATCTTGATGCGAGGCTGCCACGCACACCCATTTTGCTGACCTGAGTCCATTCCTCCATTCCCTCCTGTGTCCCAAGGGCTCAGTGCACTTTCTTGTCTTCTCTTAGATGTGAATGCTGGCCCAGCCACTGACCCCAGAGGGTGCTTGTAGTGGGGTTGCAGGTGTTTCGTTTGGGAGGTGGGTGGAGAGAGATGCATCCCCATGCAGGAGAGCGAGCGCATTGAGGGAAGCTCCTGGAAACAGCATAGACCCCAGCAGGTGACTGGATGGGGTCGGGGCCAGGGTGGGCTGCCAGGTGAGGGACAGGAAAGACAGCTGGGCAGGGCCATGGTCCAGGGTGTAAGCCACGCCAACATGGGCGTGGAAATCTGGAGAACCCCAGGCAGGGGAGCTTCAGAGCCGATTTTCTTATATCCCTCCAGGGATGTGCTTGGAACCGGCTAAATTCAGCCGGAGCAGCCGGGCCTGCTGTGTCTACAGCAGAGGTGGCCTTAATGCCTCTTGCTTCCATGTCCAAAAGGTCCTGGCACTCCCTTCTAATAGACGATCAGATAGAATTCTGTTTGGTTCCAGTGCCCCTTAGCGTTGGTCTTTGGAGCTCAGAGTAAGTTGTCCTTGGCTAGGTTATGGCAGCTGCTTACAAACTGACTTTGTGCAGGATTCTTCACAGGGGTGGGGCAGGCCCTGGGTCCCCACCACGACTGCCTGGCCATGCACCTGGGTCCCCTAGGATGCCTGTCTCCACCTCCACCTGACACCCAAGAGACATCGGTGTGGTCCTGGCCATCTTCTCTCCACCCACGTCAGCAGAGGCTGAGCAGCTAGGTTGCCGATCCTTCTGGTTGCCAAATAAAAATAACAAGCTGGGACTGGGGACACATAAGTCGCATGTCTACAGATGATCAGTTACACTTAAACAAAGCAATTAGAGCATGCTACTTTCCAATAAAAGTACAAAATAATCTTTTTCCGGAAAAAGGAAAGTCATGGTGACTCATATTTTCAGTTGAAAACAGAAGGATCACCATCTGGGGAAGAAGTCAGATCCAGCAGTCATGTGTTCAAGTAAGATATGTCAAATAAATTAATGTCTCATTGGGCTGGGCGAATACCCTGCAGTCAATGTAACAATCACACTCAAAATTAAGAAGCAGTAGTAGATGAAATCTCGTGTTTTGTAAAAAATATTACTTATTTAAAGAATTAGATTTTAGGAAAAGGAAATCTCCGTGAATTCTGCCCCCAACCTAGCAAGCACAGTTGCTCGCTGAAGGCCGACGGTTGACACTGCCCCATGTTCTCCCAGTGGCTCAGATGCTAAAACAGAACTTCGTGTACAATGGACATTCTGATGCCCTCACTTTTGGTTTGTAAGGAGATAGTTTTACTCGAATTTTAAAAATACGAAGATTGACAATATAATATTAAATCCAACTATTAAGTATTAAATAGTACTTCACGTTTTCTTTCACGAGTGTCCAAAATGTCACCCGTGGGAAAGTTGGAAAGAAACATACAGGCTTGTTCATCCAGTCCCCACACGATGGCCTCCCAGATCACGGTGGGCCAGAGGTCAGCAAGGCGGCGTTTTCTTCATTTCTGAAAATATGAGATTCATGTTGCCCATCTAATTTAAATCAGTGATAATTATAAAATGTGTTTTGTGTAGGAATAATTATTCTTGAATAATGCAGTGTGTGCTTGGAATGAAACGACTAAAATTGGAGCTTGGTTACCAGTAGTGAATGTCTCACCTTTTAAATCAACATACTTGCTCAATATCAGTATTAGTAGTATATATGAGTACACACACACACCAGTGTAGGAGTATGTTATACACACAGACACACATGCACACATCCCACACATATATACTAGTAAGGGATACACAAGTATATCCTTACATGGGACATGCATGAAATATTTCCAAAATCCATCCTCCTCCTAAACCAAGTCTGCGCCCTTGCGGCTTTTCCAGTGGAGATGAGGCATGAATCTAGAAGACCCTCCAGAGACCTCCTGCCATACTCAGGCCTCTCCCCTGATTCAGACACCAAACAAGCCTGGGCTGGTCCTGTGACCCTGAAGCGCTGTGGGAACCCTCATTTGGAGCAGGTGGCCACTGTCCAGAACCAGCAGGGCTCTGTCACCCAGTCCTCACAGGGCCAGTGGCCATCAGGGCAGACCACAGGGCAGAGAAACAAATAACAGAGATGTCCCATCCTAGACACACATGTGAATGAAGTGGGAAATTACCAAAGAAAATTACAAAGGAGGCCGCAAAGAAGAGTGGAACATTCACAGATCAAACCTGGAAGTATGTGTGCTATACAAATATCAGGCAGAAATATGCAAAGCTGTACCCAGTTAACAGGAAAAGCTTCCTGAAAGAGCAAGAGAATTTTGTTCTATCAAGTGATGTCAACAATCCTCTTCAGCTAGTTCTAAGAGGAATGAGGAAAGAGATAAAAGTAAAAACAATTTTAGTTTAAAATTCCTTCCATAATCATATGCCAAAAAGAATTTCTCCCCCATAATACTTGAAATATATATTTGCAAAGCAAAAATAATAGAGATGAAATCTATGTGCACTTCTTAAGGATTATTTAATGAAGGAATTTTCTAGAGAAAATCAAATTAAATCAATAATAAAGTATAAAAACTTAAAGATCTTTCTTAAAAATGACTTAGAATATAAGTTCGATTTTTATCAAACTTCAAGACATTTAATATCCTCACTTTTAAAGTGCTTTCTCTGTGGCATCAGTTTTAATGATTTATATGGTTTGAAGTGGTTATTTTCCATACTTCATTACTTCCCCCAAAATGATCATTGATTTAATAATTACTTGATATTTTAAAGCCTGAAGACACAGTGTCCTTGAAAATGTTTTAAATGTCTTGTTCTAAGCAAAAATAAATTACATGAACTTAGAGGTGATTTATTTTTTCAATAAAGATAAAGATCATTTTATTTTATCTTAAGACTGTTGAGTAACTTATTGAAGAACTCAACATATAGCTTGTTAACAGAGAGTAAAATAAGGCGTTTCCTCCATACAGTACGCAAATATTGTTGTATTTTACTAGGATGACCCAGAATTATCTGTAGACAACATTTTACCATCTGGTTTCTCTTTAGTTTCTTTCTCACTACTCTGATACTTGACTTTTGTCTATACAAAGTCAGCTGACTTTTAAATTAGAAAAGTTTGATTAATTTTGATTATTCAATTTGTCAGTGTTTTTGTCACTTAATATTTACATGTAAAGTCTTGTCCTGTAGACATACTGAAGAATTTAATTGAGCTATAGTTTATTACACTGTACATTTTTGCAAGAACTAAACTAAACTACATACAAGTAGGTGTGGTGGGAGATGTGTGTTCTCTACTCTGGAGAACTTAAAGCTGTAGGTGAGTTAAGCGGGGAAAATAAATTTTATGCCGAAAATCGTACATAGTTACAGTCTGAACTGACATGCGTCTGATGATCACCAAGGTCTTGTGGTTTGGAATTAGTGAAAACACCTGGGACTTGTCTTAGGCAACACCAGTATAAAATAAATATGTCGTCTTCAGTAAAATACGAACTCCTGTTTAAGATCTGCATTTCAGAATAACTGCTTTAGAAAATTACCTTACCATCTCTCTTTTTTTGTCTTTCTTCTTTGAGTGTCTATGGTGCTTATCTTCTTGGTATGAATTTCTGATCTTGTGTTAACATGAGTCAGTTTTGAAAAAAATCAGAGTGCAGCTCCTTTCCCAGGTTTTATCTAGGGGTATCTGCGGAAATGCGCATGCCCTGTGCAGCTCAGCAGGTCTCCAGCATTGCGCCTGCCACCCACACACACAAACTAATGCATGAATGATTTTACTTTGTACAAGACACATAGCTAAGGGTTTTCTTCCAATGTCTTAAAATTGTGACTATTAGAATTCATCAAATTATCTGCCAAATGGATAAAAACAACATATTGATCTCATCTTTGCATATAACCATTAGTTTTCTTTAAATCAAATTATGTATAGTTTATAGGAAAATATATTATTGAGAAGCAGAGAAACATTCCACTCAGATGGTTTAACTTCATTTCTTCGAAGAATCTTTGTCTGCAAAATTTGACTATTTTTCCCAAATAACTGAAAATATAACAGTTTGTGTCAGCCTAGTGCAAATTTTGAACTAAGAAACAAGTACAAAGAGGTTTCTGTTTTCTGAGGTTTTTCCAATTATTTTCTTTTTAAAAGAAATTTCAGAATACTATGGGGGTACACACATTTTGGTTACATATATTGCCTTTGCATCAACCAAGCCAGAGCTACAAGCGTGCCCATCCCCCATACGGTGCACTCCGCTCCCCTTAGTTACGAGTTCATCCGTCCCCTCCACTCCCTCCCATCTGCCTCACATCCGACAAATATTACTTCCATGTGAGCACCCTGAGTGTTGATCAGTTAGTACCAATTTGATGGCGAGTACACATGGTACTTGTGTTTTCTGTTTTGTTTTGTTTTGCTTTAATATCCAGAGAATGCAGTGGGATTCACGCTCTGGGCTCATTTCTGTGAGCCCAGATGGATGGATGGAAGGATGGGGCTCCAGCTCCCAGGACGGTGAGGGACCTGATGCCAGGAGAGCAGCAGGCTCTCCCCGTGTGTCCACTGAGGGGAGGAGCAGAGCACATGGTGGGAAGGGCAGGTGACTGTTCCCAGGGCAATATGTGTCTCCTTAAGGATCTGCCTCAGAACTCCTATACCGTGGAGGTGAGAGCTGCTCTGTTTGGGGGCTGAGAACGTGAGTGAATCATGGCCGCACTTGCCAAAACATTCTCCCAGTAGGTGGTCTCATTCAACCCTATGGCTTTAAATGTCAGCGCATTGGTGAAACCTCTACTCACTGTTACATTTGGTTGTCAACAAAAGGAAGATGGCACAAGGAACCTTAAAAGGACAGAAGTTTTTTTTCTCCTTGTGAAAGAATTGCAAAGACAACATGGAGGATGGGTTCAAACCCAAAGGGATGCAGAATTTCTCCAACCAACCCCAGCTCCCCCTGCCCCTCCACAGAGCGCAGCAGGCTACACTGTAGGTGATCAATAAACCTAATGTTTGTTGAATGAGTTAAAGTTTTAACACTGCAGAGTCAGAGTCCTAAGTCCTAGCTCTGCCTCTGCCTCCACAAGCGACACAGCAAATGTCACTTGATCTCTGCAGATCAACTTATTTTTCTGTCGTTTTCTGTGAGGATCGGATGACAGCAGGTATGTGGAGCGGCTGGTAATGCTGAGGTCTCCTGACTCTGAAAGTTTGGTTTCACTTTGCACCCTCACTTTCAAATTCACCTTCAACCCTTGATCCATGAGACCACCTGCTGACAGGTGTACATTTCAAAATGTGGCATCAGTGCTGTGTTTCAATAAATCCTAATAAATAAATATACTTGACTTCAGAAATAGAATTAGGTTAAAAAGAAAAAAATAGAGCGAGAGCCATTCCTCACAACCTCGGGTCAGGGTCTGTTCCAGCTACCACACTGACACAAGGGAGCATGATCTACCCAAGATCCACAAGATAACTTAACTGGGACTGTATTATCTTTTAGAGAGAATGGTTTTTAAATATATATATTTTTCTTCAATTTCTCCTCCTATTCATTAATGCATATATTCTCTGGGAATATATTCTTTTAAGAAGCTATAGTCTACTTATAACACAAAATTATTTGACATGATAAACAAGACTAATACAATTTGGAATATTTAATTACACTAAACATCAAAAAGTTCTTCGCCTTTCTGAAGGATAAATTTATAAATTTATTCAGAATTGTGCGTATTCTTTTATAATAGAATAGAATATTGACAAAATGGTTTTAATCTTTTTTTAAAAAAGGAAATCAACAGTTTCCTAGATCCTGTTCCAAGAATATAATAAAAATTTCACTGCCATAAAACAAACGCAAGATTATTGGAGGACTAAAACCTTATTAAATATGGGAGCATGAGAGTTACCAAGTAACTTTAATAAAGCATTTTGATTCTTTGCATTTTGAATCAAAATTAATAATAATATATGCATTTTTTTAGTCTTTCCCACTTTGCACTATCTTTTCACATCATATCTCAAGATGTGTTATTCATGATTGCATCAGGGATAATGTACACAGGTACACATATGTATGCAACAAACATACAAGCATTTCATATAAAGGCTGTATAAATATATATCTCTACTTTCTGCCATATCTTCAGTACTTTCTCACTTACTGAACATTTTGCATATTTGTCACTTATATAATATTGGATGGGATCAAAAACTTTTTAAAAATTTCTACTATTATTATCTATTTTTGAAATTCAGTTGGCTATTGATTCCCACACACATAGTCTTACCAGGCTTGTAAAAATCCACACGGGACTGAGAATCGAGGCTGAGCTTGAGCCAGGGCCCCCCCGCCTGTACCACCCACACACAGGCAGGTGGAGCACAGCCTGGTAAGCTCTGGGTTCACAGGAAGCACGTTCTCTGCTCACTGTGCTTTATAATCCCACCCTTAGGAATTAATCTTTTCAATTTAAAGTGTTAGCCCTGACAAAAGCCAAGCAAATAGAAATAGTATTAATAAATATATGAAGCCACTGTAAGCAGTGAGAAGTCCATTCTAACTGAGGAAAGTGATGGCTGGAGAGGTATCATTTCGCTGGCAAGAAATGAAACCGTGTGTATAAATTTTCATTCACCTTTGCACTCATCCTTCACATTGGACGTTCCTATTGCTAGACTTCAGTGGATGTTTTCTATGACAGTTATAAGGAAGTTTCAAATATTTAAATCATTATTAAACTATTCTCAGTGAGTCACTGTGTTGCCAGACTGTCCGAATAATTAGGAAGCACGTTGTGGACAGAAAAGACCCTTGATTGGAACTCAGGGAACCTGGGTTCTGGGATTGACCCACTTACTTGTTACAGAATGCTGGGAAAGTCAGTCGAGTGCTTTGGATTTTAAAGTATTTCTTAAAAATGAAGTAAAAAGAACGGACTAGATTTGGTTCTAAATCTGGTCTCCAAAGACTCAGAAAATTTAGTGTAAGACTTTGTGTACATGTATATGTGAGCATGCATATTTTTTCTAGAAAGACGTTCACAGCTTGCACAAGATTTTCACAGGGATTTTGACCTATAAGAATTAAGGATTTGAATAACTTCGTAGTACATTTCATGTATTTTAGGAGAAAATTTTATAGTTGTAGAAACTTGGTATCATATAATTACTAAATGACAGAAAATTCTAAGCCTACTATCAAATGCCAGTTTAAAGAATAATAACAATAAAATAGGAGAATTATTTGCAACACATCTGAAAATTAACACAGTTATAACTACATAAATAGTTCTTACAAATCAAGAAGAAAAAGAATACATCGTAAGAAAAAGAATCAGCAAAGTTTGTGAGGAGACAATTGATAAAAGGGAAAATATGCACCAGGTGAAGAAAGGATAAAACTCATAAGGAACTTACAAAATGCAAGTTAAAACATTAATAATTTTATCTGAATAAAGTTGACAAGATATTATAAACCTCGTAGGGTTATGATAGTGAATATTAAATGAAAAGTGTATTTGGAGGATCCCAGGAAAAAACGCAGATGGTAACAAAGACCTTAACTGTGTTACAGACGTATGAAACACCCTCCCTGAAGGGCTGGGGACAGGTCTGACCTGGGCAAATTTGAAAATGAGCCCTGTCCCTTGGACTAAAGGACACAGGGGTTGCAATTAATATCGTTGTTTAGTGGATAAAGTTGTTCCCACAGGGTACAGGGTGACAATTCTGATGCTGCTCCACATGGACACAGGAAGTGAACAGTTAAGTAAATAGATGGTACCTGGTAAGAGGCAAGTTTCTTTTTTAATTAATTAATTTTTAATTGACAAATTAGAATTGTACATATTTATTGAGTAAAACATGACGTTTTGAAATACGTTTACATTGTGTGTATGTATGCGTGCCTCCAAGCGTATGTGTGTGCATGTATGGGGGGCATGCGTGTGTACGCGTCGGGTGTGTGTGTGTGTGTGTGTGTGTGTGCTTTCATGTGCATGTGTGTATGTCTGTGCATGTATGGGGGCATGTGTGTGTACATGCTGGGTGTGTGTGGGTGTGTGTGTGTGCCTCGATGTGCATGTGTGTATGTCTGTGCATGTATGGGGGGCATGTGCATGTATACACTGGCTGTGTGTGCCTGCGTGTGTCAGCAGCCGTGGGAGAGGGAGCAGGCTGGGGAGGGAGGTGCTCTGTGCCTGTGCACGTGAGATCCCGGTGCGCAGCTCCATGCATCACTTTCTACTCGCAACAGCAGGGCTGCTGACTTAAGTCGCGACTTCAGTGTGAAGACATAGAGACGGGAAAGGAGCTGTTTTAAATGCTTACCTCAGAATATTAGCATTAAGAGTGATTTTAATTTTCTTTGTTTTTCCAAGTGCCCTTCAATTAACAGGAGGTGTTTTAATAATCAAAAGATAACAAGAAGCATTACTTTGTACCATGAAGCAAGCGTCAGTTTCCAGAGGAGCCATGGGTTGGCGCACTCCCGTCTTGAGTCCGTGGCAGGGGTGGGTGGTGTTCCGGGAAAGGGACAGCTCTCTATTTTGGTGACAGGCCACCACCACGTTGCCCAGGTTCAAAGGAGTATTGACATCACGGGAAACATCTGAATGCAACTTACTCTTTTTTATTCAAAACGATCTATTCTTTCCTATGTTTTAGACGATCAGCTGCTTCGTTTAAATGACTTGCTAGAAATAAGTCTTTTAATGAAAACCCCATTCTGCTTTTTCATAACGTCTGACTTGAGTGAGTTCAGCACTGGGCTCAGAAAGATATTAATTTAAAAAAAGAAAAAAGACAGGACATAATGAGCTGTAAAAAGACTATACGTCTGGAAAGAATCACAGTGAAGGTTACTTAATATAAGGCCAATTATTTGACTGGCGCTTGGATCTTGCCTTTTGCAGTAACTTCAACAGGAAAAAAAATTAGCATAGTTTCTTTACAATATATACAGCATATATACAACGATCCTCAAGCTAGGATATCTTCAAACACACATGTAATCTACAGTCTTTAGGTGACTTAAAATCTGTCTGTGCCTCATCTGTACGCTACAAATGGGGAGGGGGAGTGATTGTATTTGTGTCTCAGAATCGAGTGGTTAAAAGAGGATCTGGCACAAGTAAATATTAACTACTGTTATTGCTAATGATATTAATAATATTGTCATTGCATTGGACATCAGGAAAACTTTGGCAATGTAACACAGTAAATAAACTAGGCAATGAATACATTATAGTGTTACCTAAAATACATTTATAATAAAGGTATATATATACCATTTATATATGGTATATATATTATTCTATATTTATATATATGGTATATATATTATATATTATATTATATATTATATATTATATATATTTATATATGGTATATGTTATTATATGTATTTATATATACACCATATATATTTATATATGGTATATATATTATTATGGTATATATAATATATACATAATGGTGTGTGTATATATATACCATTTATATAAAGGTATATATAATGTATAATTATACAAAATATATTGTTTGGAGAACTCGGGCAGATATAACAAAGCCAATGTCTCTTCTTCAGGGCAACCCTGAGCCATAATAGGGAGGGGCTGACACATCCCAGGGCGCTATGATGACAAAACTGGAATTTGTTTCCTGAACAAAACTGAAAAAGCAGGAATCGTACCTTGTATTTCAGTGAAACTCAGGTGCATTATTATTGACAGGGAAAAATACTCCCAACACAAGTGTGAAATGGCCAGGTGGTGGCACTTAGCAGCTAGGCGCCAGGTGGGTGTGATAACTTCACGATGGCAGGCCGGGAAGGGGGCTGATCCGCAGAGAGCTCTGGGGCTGAGTAATTGAACATGGCATTTCCAGGGGCAAAACAGGCAGCTGACGAGCTACCTCTCAGTCTGCACCAGCAGATGACACCGAGTGGACGTCGAGCAGGAAATGGAGAGCAGTCGCCCCAATAGCGTGATTCCTCCACCAGTTTCCTGACCTGAGTCAGTTCCCAGACCTGGATACTCCGTGGAGGAGGAGTGGGACCCTGCAGAAGTCACGCGGACCCTGCAAGGAGGTGGCAGACTGCCGTACACTCGAGCAGTCAGTGCCCCGACCGCTGCCACCATGCCAGATTCCATTATTTGTGCTAGAACTAATGATCACGGCTCCCATTACCCAGCATGTGGCTGTGATTAGGTGACAATCTTGGTTTCCATTTCTCTAAGAGGGTCAGAAACAATTAACATAGAACAGTCAAGTGGAACATAGAATAACATGTATGTCATGTTATACATCTCATGGTTATGGTGACATCCTTGCCCCCTTTCATAATATCATCCAACGAGACCTGGGCCACCTGAACGTCCCTCAGCACAGCACACCAAGCCACTGCAGGGATGACGTTGAGCAGGGCTGACCGGATGCCCAGGAAGCTGCCAACACCTCGGAGCCCTCAATAGGACACATGAGCTTCAGAAGGTGACAACTCAGCCCTGCACAGACCCAGGGACTTCCACCTCAGCTAGGTCCCTGCAGGGCCAGTGGACAGGGCACATGAGGGTACCCGGTCCCAATAAAGGGAAACTGTTGCATTGTGCATCCCTTCCATCCCAGAAGGAAGTATGGCAGGTCTCTTTGGGTTCCGGAAGCTCCACATCTGGGAGTACAATTGAAACCACACACCAGGAGATTCGAAAGGCCGTTGTCACCTCTCAATGGGGCTCAGAGCGGGAAGAGGCTCTGCAGCAGGTACAGGCTATGATGACCTGGAGACCTGGTAGTATCAGTGGTGGCAAGAGACATCCCGTGGGATTTGGGGCGGAGCTTAGTGTCAGGATCACAATGCAGATTCCTAGAATCCTGGAGCAAAGCCATGGAGATCAGAGAATCACAACCTCTCACAAATGAATGCATGGAATACAATGAGTCCAGGGAGAAACAGAGCCCGTGGTGGCCATGACCCAAAGGCCCATAGAGCTCAATGTGAGCTGGGGTGGCCTGTGCCCTGCAACCAGCCCTCCTGGGCTGACACAGTGTGTCTGTGCCATGCCAGTGACACACTTACGCTGTGCAGACTTCAGGCCACCTGAGAGGATAACTCCAGGGCATTGTCACAGCCACTCTGCTCCCTTAGCTCATATCTGGGGCCTCGCGGGGGATCCCCGACAGCAAGCGACAGGATGACCGGGAATCTGGCTTGGGACCACTTTAGCCTCCTATTTCTCTGACAGAGAACCTCAGCATATCCCGGTCTACGTCTCCTTATGGCTTTGTTTCAGGACTGTCACCTACCCTATTTCCCAAAAGTGTTCAAATGCCAAACGTCACGCATGTGACAGGTACACAATGAGAGCCTGAAACAGACGCACCCAGGAAACAGAAGCCATCATGGCTGGCTCGTTTTTAAAACAAATCTATCTAAAACTTCCAAGCAGGTGCTAAGAAAATTATCACCAGTACCTAAAAATCTTCTTGTAGGAGATATTCATCAACAGAAACCACCGTCAAGATGACAAGAGCAAGGGGAGACTTCGTGTGACGAGCTCCTCATTTAGAGGCCACTCTGTCATTTGAAAATGATCTTCAGCTGGCCTCCAACACTACAGCAGTTAAAAAAAAAGCATGAAAGGCAAGTTCAGAATCATCTAGAGAATATTTTAAATATAAAAAAAAATCCTGGCTGTTTTGACAGCTATTCTTTTTAAAATGTCAGCAAACATCACTGTTCTGAGCGCCAATTTCTAGTCATCCTTTAGGGTGGAGAGAGACGATGACAAATTAAACTGAGGGCAAAAGAGAGAGATTCTCAAATTCTCTTTGCATCAGCATGAGTTGAAAAAAAAAGTATCTCCACACTGTCAAAAGGAGAATTGGAGACAGAATTTCTGTGAACTCTAGCCAAGGAGAGCATATATCTTTCCAGGTTTTTTCCAGCAATTTCCATGGGAATGTAAACGGTGCAGTGACTATCCACAGAGAAGTATGGATGACGTATCTGCTCAGTTATGCTTCGTGTCAAGAGCCACCAAAGCAGAGACAGCCACACGGAAGGGCCACGTCCGGCTCTGTAGTCAAAGGACAGAACCTCCCCGTCTAGCACCGCTCCACGTGGGAAAACTGTCCCTCTGTGCCGTGACCAGGGCTCTGGGGGTGTTTGAAGGAACGTGCCTGGGGGCAGGACTGCATCCCCGTCCATAATACTAGCAAATGTTGGGAGTCATGGGGAGAATGGCTGCTGTGGCACATTCCTGGGGAGGAAGCTGCTGTTTGCTCTGACCCGGGCGCAGGCTTTCCCGACCATCCTGTGCACGGCCCTGCTCACCTTCCGCATGAGACCTGGCGACTAAACCTTGGAGGCCACTGGGGGCCAACGAGCCTCAAGAGCCAGCTCTCAGGCTCGCCCAACTCCCTGAGACCTCAACATTTCCACTGAATATTTCCCCTAAAATGAAAATTATAGTTTCTGATTTGGAACAAGCTCATTCTAAAGACTAATCCTGGGAAACGTTTTGATTCCTCCAGGAGATGATCTTGTTTACTCTCAGAGAAGCAGGAAGAAACACCTCAGAACTGGCAGACGAGCTGCTCCATCTATGTCTGTCTGACTTCAGGGATGCCTTCCCGGCCCCTTCCGGTTTGCCCATACAGGAGGTTCCACCCTGAGATCTTGTTCACTCCCTGCTAATAGAAGTACGACTATAAGACTGATTAGTTACTTAATCTTGCTTTAAATGAATTTATCAAATTATTCACAGACAGCAGGTCAGAAGGGGGGAAGGAAAAGGAGATCGTAAGTGAACTGGGCTCCTGACAACATGCAATGTGGAAAAAAAGGATGTGGGGAGTGGAAATTAAGGGTATTCTGTGTGCTTCACAGTTACTCAGAGAACTGGGCCTATCAGGGAGCTTGGCACTAGTTGGTCTAGACAGCAGTTCTGCGCCACATAATGGCATTTCTGTGTGTGATGCTCATACATGGGGCAGTGGTCCCATAAGATGATAACGGAGTGTATGTAGAACCCTGATATAGGATACTTGATATTGGCATTGCAGATCAGGTAGGGAAAATGATCGATATTCAGTAATGGTGTTGGGACATTTCATTTTTCATATGAGAAAATATATATAAATGCAAATATATACACCATCTAGATTTGTGCAAGTACACTCCATGATGTCCACACGATGACAAAATCACCTGGCTCACCCTCAGGACGTATCCCTCTCGTTAAGCAACACGCGAATGTATTTTTGAATGAGAAGAGTCAAAAAAACATTATAGAGAAAACTCTCCATTTTTGGTAGTAATAGAGGAAAGGGTTTGCTTGGATAATGTAAATTGACGAAACTCTCAAAACTTTAATTTTCATCATGTTGGTTAATTCACATTTTGTCTTTAAACAGAGTAGCCAATAGCATCGTTTTCTCACATATCTCCTTTCTTCCATCTGGTCATCTCTCCTTGCCTTGTAGGAAGCAAACCTACAGTTGTTCTCCCCCAACTCATGTCATCCTGCATGAGCTGCTCCGAATGCTTTCAGACCACTCACAAGGCATACATGATGATGTCAATATTTGCTTAAGAAATAGCTACCTTAAATAAGTATTAGCATGTGTACGGAGTGGTGAGAAGGTATACAGTGTTCAGCGGCCTCCCCGATGAGAAAGTGCCTTCCTGTCTACCAAAGAATGGAATTTGAAAGTGCAAAGAGGTTAGGACAAGGGATAACTCACAACAAAAAAGGGCCATCCACCATAAAAACTGTACTTGTTTCTAAAAATGAACTAATTTGGGGTGTGAACACACTCAAAATTTTACATTTTAGCTGTTAAATTAGTAGTTTGGGATCCATTACAGTATTGCCTGTCTCTGATACAATTTTGGGGAAAATCTCTGCTCTTCATAAATCACTTTTAGAAAGCATTAAGGTTACAAGTCAAATGCAAAGCTCCAACTCCAAATACTTACAGTTTCAACCAAAGATGTCACTGCCTACCTAACATGGTGTAATTAATCCCTTCACATTTTCCCCATCTACACAGTACAGTATAACTATGGGTTGTCCAACACCTCCCGACTTCCACAGGTGAGTAATTATTATGATAATGAACAGTTAGGAAAATTACCAGAACAGAGCTATGATGCATTACAAAAAGGGAAGGTGCTGTTTTGCTGTGCATTTAATTTTATATGTGTGTGTGCATGCATAGGTGTGCATGTGTCCACACATGTGTGGCGTGTAACATGCATACCTGTGCCCCATATTAAAGAAACAGATTTGGGTTGTTTTCTTTCAAATCTGAGCTCCTGAGGGTCTTGCATATTCAGAGAGAAGATTGCATCTGTTTGAATCTCTGTCAGATAAACAAATATTTAAATGTAAGCAATATTGGAAAGATTGCTTTAAGCACTGAAGCATAGCATAGCATTTGGGAGGCAAAACAGTCGGGCCGGAGTCAATGTAACTGACTACAGATGACTGGGGCAGGAGGCTCATGGGGGTGGAGGCACACACATCCCTGAGGCTTCCACAGACTGCGGCTCACTTACTTGCAGAGTTCACTTGGAAAACAATTGAGGGAAGGTGACTTCCCCAATGCACACCAGTGCTCGTTAGCTGATGCTCAAAGTCAAGCGATTCGCCAGTTCATAGGTCACCCATTGGCTCTCCTGTGAGCACCTTCCTTCCATCTATTTTCTTGGTAATATGGGCTGATTTTCTATTTAAAGTAAATGCTGATGGACTATACTTTTTTCACATTAATATCTCCAATCTCATTTATTTGCAGACTCAATGATGCAAAGATGAGATAGAGTTAATAAATAGGAATCTTATTTTGAAATTTTTCAACTAAAAATAATAATGTAAAAACTTGAAGATAGATAAATTTTAAAAAATCTTGTGTTCTCATTCAGAAAATCAATTTCCTATGTGGCATAAGGAAGAGTTGCTTGAATGTGTTTGTTGTAAAATAGCCTTAGGGGTTTTAAGCGACTGCAAGGATAACATGACCTGAGGGAGATGAGGGACTCTGAGATATGGAAAGCATCGACCACACCCTGGCTTAGCATTATTCATAGTATGTGCCCCCTTTCGAGGGGTTCCCCTGGATCCAGTCACATCCTACATTCCCATAAATAGCCTTGACACAGTCCCCATCTTTAGAAAAACAGGCAGCCTCTCTGAAGCGTATACGCCTACAAAGGAAAAAGCATCTCTTTCTCTCGCCACACACTCCCCAACTCTAAACTCTGAACCACAGTCTCAACAGTCCTGGGCTACACTTGTAGGTGATGATGGTGATGACTTTGCCCCATTGCTCCAGCTCACAGACACCCAACCCCACCCACGAGTGGGGCATGCTGTCTCTCACGCCGTGGTGCCCTGCAGACACAGAGCCCAGTGCAAAATGAAAACATGAGGCCTCTATACTAAAAATTATTAAGAACTTCAAGATAGTGAGAGAAGAAAGACCAGGGGACCTTCTGAGCACACTCATATCCATGCCCATGAGGCCAGCTCCTTGGAGGAGCGAGCCCGGCTAAAATCATCAAAGCTGGACTCGGATCAGGAGAACAACCTAACGTGTGGGGTATACTCATGAATGAAAATGGGTACTTTTTTCTTCCTGAGGTCATTTTATTTAGTTGATTGGTTTCATCATAAAATATGCATAATATAAAATTTACTATTTTTAACTACTTTTAAGTGTATGATTCAGTGACTTTCAGTATCTTCGCAATGTTGTGCAACCATCACCATCATCTATTCGCAGAACTTCTTAGCTTGGAAAACTAAAACTCTGTCCCCATTAAACAGTAACTTCCTACGTTCACTCTCCCCAACTGCTGGCAACCACCATTCCATTTTCTGTCCTTATGAATTTCATCACTCTATGTACCTCACATAAGTGGAATCATAAGATATTTGGCTGATTTATTTCACTTTGAGTTTCATCCATGTTGCAGAATGTGTCAAAATATCCTTCTTTCTGGAGGCTGAATTACAGTCTATTGTGTGGATAGACCACATTTTGTTTATTGATTTGTCTGTCCATGGCTACAGGTTGCTCCAGCACTTTGGGTATTGTGAATAGTGCTGTTATGAACATGGGTGGGCAATGTCTTTTTGAGTCCCTACCTTAAATTCTTTGGCAATAGGCCATGAAACGGAATTGCTGGATTATATGGCAACTCTAGGTTTACTCTTTTGAGAAGTTGCCACAGTGTTTTCCACAGTGGCTGCACTAGCGTGCGTTCCCACCAGCAATGCACAGGGTTTCAATGTTGTCACATCCTCACAAAACATTTCTTTTAATATTTATCAAAGCCAACCAAATGGGTGTGAAGTGGTATCTCATTACGGTTTTGATTTGCAGTTGCCTAATGATTAGTGATGTTGAGCATCTTTTCATGTGTTTATTTCCCATATGTGTGTCTCTATTGGAGAAATATCTATTCAAGTATTTTGCCAAATTTAAAATCAGGTATTTTGGTTTTTTGTTGTTGTTATTGAATTGTAGTAGTTCTTTAGTTGTGGGTTTTCATGTACAAGCTTTATTACATTGAGGTACTTTCCTTCTATCCTTAGTTGATTGAGTGTTTTTATCATGAAAAGGTGCTGAATTTTGTCAAAAAATTTTTTTCTGCACCGATTGTGTGTCTGTGTGTTTTCATTCTGCTAATGTGATACATTATCCTGATTGACTTCTATATATTGAAACATCCTTGCATCCCAAGAACAAATCCTACTTGGTCATGGTTTACAATACTTTTATACAGAATTGAATATAATTTTTAAATCTTATGTGGTAGATTTTTGCATCAAATTTATAACAGATATTGGTCTGTAGTTTTCTCTTTCTGCAGGGTCTTTGTTTGGCTTTGGTGTCAGAGTAATGCTGGCCTCATAGAATGAGTCATGAAGTGGTCCTTTCTGTTCACATTTTTCGAGTAGTTTGGGGAGGATTGATGCTAATTCTTTTTTAAGTATTTGGTAGAATTCACCAGTGAAGCCATCTGATCATGAGCTTTTCTTTTTTGGGAAGCTTTTGACTATTGATTCAATACCTTTACTACTTTTGGGTCTATTCAGATTTTCTGTGTCTTCATGATTCAGTCTTGGTAGACTGCATGTTCTAGTATCTGTCCCTTTCATTGAGGTTATCCAATTTCCTGGTGTACAAAGGTTCATAGGACTTTGTAAAATTTTGACTTAAAGTCTATTTTGTCTGACATTGGCTTCCTAGTGCATATAAAAATTATGTTTACACTGTACTATAGTCAATAAAGTGTGAGCTAGCATTATATTTAAAAAATGTACAGACCTTAATTTAAAAATACTTTATTGATAAAAAAAAAAAGAGGCTGACACAGCGAGCACATACTGTTGGAAAAGTGGCACCAACAGATTTGCTGGATACAGAGTTGCCACAAACCTTCGATTTGTAAAAAGCACAGTATCTGTGGCTTCATTAAAGTGACGTGCAATAAAAACGAGGTTTCCCTGCACTTGGCCTGCGTAAGAGTCAACAAATGTAGCTGTTATTCTTACCAAGACGAGGATTCTGCCCTCGTGAACTTTTATAAAGTAGACTATGGACATTAACCACATAATTATGAATGTAATGAAGGTTTCAAAAGGAGAAACAGAGAGCTGTGTCATCAATATAGTCCAAGGTCTGAGTTCTTCTTAGCCAGCCGCTGCGCCCCAACACCACCACTGCAGGCCAGCTTTACTCAGACATGCCTGTCACTGAGAACCACAAGGTCAAAGTACTCTGGCCCCAATAAAGCTTTAATCTCCTGGTTTTAATTTGTTTCTGAAACTTGTACTTCTCAGTGTTTCTTAACGTTCTCAGCCAACGTATAAGGAAAACAATATCAGTAGTGGGGAAGAAGCTGTGTCCTCCCAGCACAAAAGGCATCACTTAAGCTGGTGGCACTGGCAGGGAGGACGGGGCATGCTCAGTCACCTGGAGGGAGACCACTGCAGGTCCATTGACCCCTGGGTTGGAGGAGCAGGGAACGGAAGGAGGGCTGTCTCCCACGCAGAGGCTAGGTCCGCCTGGTGGACCTTTAATCTATTTCTCTATTGTGGGTAGTCACCAATATATCTGTGGCATTTAGTAAGCATTATCATTGCAATAAGCAGTTTAGCGATGTAATCTTGAAATGACCGGATTCTGGAATGCCATTTCAGCTTCAAGACCAATAGAGAGCTCAATTGAGTGGTATTTCTGAGTTGACAAAGGAAAAATTTAATTAAAACTATAAGTGACCTTCAAATGTCAGAAGTAAATAAACGATAACAACCGCATTTTTGACAGCTGTCACCAGCTAATGGGAATGCTATAAAAACTCATGATCAGGGAGCATTGGCACATCCAATGTGTACCAGACTCATCACCATAAATTTTGTCAGATAAGTGCTCAACCCGATAATAATCTTACATCAATGCACTGAATTAGCTTCAGCTACACTGATGGAAAGACAGGTAGGGATCATCTCCATAACAATGACAACCTCCTGTGCTGACAAATAGCTGAGAGAATGGCAATCATTTACATAAAGGAAAAGCAAAGAATTTCAGCAGAGACTATGGCAGAGCCTCACACCATTTGCATACCCTGGCCTTCCTTCTTCTTTAATTTGGGAGCTCACTCCCACCGCACTTGGACAATTTCACACACACGTCTGAGGATAAAGGAAAATGCAGTTCTTACAGCCTTCTCCCTCTAAAGGAGAGGAGACATGTATGTCTAGCATGTACAAGGTTAGCTCTTTTAAAAGATGCTGGCATCTGCAGATGCAGATTTTAACCTCCCAGCTGACTCAGCTGGGCATTGGTTGGCTCTGCTGCTGAGGTATCACAGGAAGGCTCAGCAGGGGACAGGTTGCAAATTGATTTTGCCCCTTTGTTGAATACAGCAAACCCTCCCACTTCACAGTTTTCCAATTTCAAATACTCTCTGTGCATAATACCAAGGCAATGCTGTAAGCAATGCTAAAGCATAATACTAATGTTACAGACACACCGCCAAAGGTGCCCTTTCTTATAAACACTTTGGATGAATTAAATGTTTGGAGAAGACATTAAGAACTTATTTTCTACCCAGCAGGGGAAACAAATAGTTCCTAAAACTATCACTATTAAATGTCATTGTCGATGTTGAAAGCTGATACATACAAGAACACTGTATCAGTATAATGTACATTATATATTTGATTATAGTCTGTAGAGGCAATATTTGGGTTTGGACCCATGGCCCAATCCAGCCTGCCACCTGCTTTTGTAAAACACGGAGATAAAAAATGGTTTTTACAATTTTAAATGGTTCTATATGTTCTGACACAGAACTTTAGGCTTTGTCCCTTGGGCCTCAAGGCCTAAAATATTTACCATACAGCTTTTGACTCAACGTTATTGCTGACTTCTCTCCATCAAACTGACACTGACTGATCAACACTAAGGTGCTCACACAGTAGTAATATTCTTCGAGGTTGGGGGTGGGTAAACTCACAATTAATGGATGTGATGAAGGTTGTAGGGGGTGAAGGGCACGTCTCAAATCATGGTTGGGATGTGGCAAAGTCATAACATGTAACCAAAATGTTTGTACCCACATAATTTCCTGAAGTAAAAAAAAAAATTATAAAAAAACCAAAGAATTTTACACAAACATGAAGTCAACTCTATGTTTAAATGGTTTTAAATGTCCAGTGTGTAGAGAGGATGGTTCCTAATGTGCACATAGAAATCTCTCAGAAAACAGACAGTTGAGTCCTACCTAATGCACAAGAGATGCAAAGGACCATGCCATACACAAAAATGTCAATTATTGATAAAAATATATTAACAGTTGAAATATGAAGCTGGCTTGTGATAAACACAGTGATCATGGATTTTCAGAGACTGGACTGTGTAGGCAAAGACTCAGAAGATAAAGTCTGTTGGCACAGAGAAAACTCAACCTTGGTTTTTCCTTGAAACTCAAAGACCTTTTTTGTTTCTGTGTCCTATCTTGTAGGGAGTTCTGCCATTTCACATTGCCTCGGAACCAAAAGGACCGTGACATTGTTTCAAAATGTACACAATCTCTTTCATGTACGTATGATGTTTTTCTGGTGATTTTGACCATTATAGAAATATTTTTCTCTTTGAAGTTAAAGTAGACTGGGCTTGGGCCCTCCACCTCTGTACTTTCCTAACATGCGAAGAATATCTTTACCATCTCATGGAGCACTTTGGTCTGCACTTGTTCTCATACACTCAGTGAGATTCTTGAAGGAACAGCCCCCGTCTCACAACATTCTATCAGCGTGGTGCGTGGAGTGTTGCAGCCACTCGATAACTGTTAATTGCTATTGTGGAGATGGTTATTGCTTGTTCCATTGCTGTTATTCCACCAAAGCATAATTCCTGCTATCATCCAGGTCAGATTTTTGGAACAGCGTCACATTTGGCATGTCAGGAACAGAATCATTTAGGAGTAAGCACATGTTTCAGCATGGTTTAAAACAAAACAAAAAGGGTATGCTGCTTCTGTGCTTGCCTGGAAGGCAAAAAATATCGAAGCTCCAAAGTTTTCTGAAGAAGCAACTACAGACAAAAGACCTTGCTACGAGTCCAAATTGATTAGCGCTGAAATGACCTACAGGAGAAGACCCAGGATGAGACCAGAGAGTGTAATGCACATTTGCCCTGGCCGTCCCTAAGTAGCATGCAGTTGGAAGCTATGCCCTAAGAACACCATTAAATCAGTCTTGACTGAAAATGCTTTCAGACAGCACTTGCTTTCACACACCAGGGGAGCAAAAGGGCAACAACAGAAAAAGAAAAATATGTACCAAAAAATAAAACTTTTATTTTCATTGCCTAAAACAAAATAGTCCAGGCAGATTCTACTGAACTGATTCTAAGATGGTAAATATGAGTGATTTCACTTTAAAACTTAATTTTGAATAATATATAATAAAATAAGTTACAATTCCAGATTTACACTAAATTTAGAAAGAGGAGACAACAATCTTTTATTAGAATTATTAAGTGTAAGATCAGTACATTTTTTAAAAATTAAAAACATGAAAATGAAAAAGTTGCTCCTGCCAACTTATCTGGAAGAAGATGCTAAATAGATATAAAGTTGGGGAAAAAAGAAGAAAGTTAAGAAATAACTTATGTTTTACATCTTCCTTGCATAAACATGTGCTTTGCTCTAACTCTAATATGAAATCGGGGACTCTGAGGACTGGTTTAACTGCACCGATTAGAACCAGGAATCTGGAAATCAGCCCCAGGTCACCCGACAGTGCGTGCTCCCAGGAGGAGAGCCACCATCGGGACTCCTTGACGAATTAGACTGTTCTTTACTATGATATCTAAATTCTAGCCTGATACGGACTTATGCGCCTTCTTCAACCTCCGACACGCAGTGATCTTGGGCCTGGAGTTAACGTAAGGCATTGGGATATTTATTTCAGGCACAAAGGCTGGTACATGAGAGGAAGAGGACAGGAAAACACTAAAATGTATTATGGAACCACCACATATGTGCCAGGCAGCTCCTGAATCTTAACTTCCCAAATTCAAGAGTGACATCGACTAAGAAATTGTGGTTCTCACACACAGTGGAGTACTAGGGAGCGGTGAGCGTGAACAGTCCGCGACTGCATTGGCAGTGGGGATGGTGCTCATACACCTGAGGGAAGGGGGAGTGCTGGCGCAGCAGAGGGCACGCTGTGGGCTCCGTCCTAACAGGAGGAAGAGGGACACGAGGCATCCACCCGTTAGATGTCAGGGAGTGGTAGGTTCGCTTGGTGTGAGTCTGCCTGGAGGTACATGAGGAAGGCTTTTAGGCTGATGATGATCTCTTTCTTGCTATGGGGACAGGTTACAAAGCTACGTTCAGTTTGTGAAAGTTCATTAAATGGTACACTAAAAAATTATACTGTGGAATTCTCACAATTGTTCCCCGTGATCATGGTGGATTTGTATTGTCTTTCCCCACAACAGGGCCACCTATCCCCATCCTTGGCCCTGTGGTCCACCAGCCATCTACAGGAGGACATCCACCTCATGGATGCTGCACTTGGTCATGTGATGGGCTTGACACTGGGCATGGAGCAGGTGTCATACAAGTCCCACTAGTGTAGAACACACCGTCTGATAGCCTCTCCCCTGCTGTGCCTCCCTGCCATGAGATTGAATCAGGGATGCTCCCGTAGCCTAAGTCCCAAAATAAGAAGATTCCTTGAGAGCTGGGGACAGGTCCACAGTTTAGACAACCCAGCATGTAGCCTGGACAGAGCCTCAGCTGGAAACAGATCCACCCACAGTTCTCCTGTAAACTGAGCGACACATGAATACATGTCGAATGCCACTAAGACTCAGATGTGGTTTGATACCCAGAACAGAGTAAGCTAATAAAATAATTGGTAATATGAATGGGATATTGATGCAACAAAGAACTAAAATGCTGAGGTTGGCTTCAGGGCCAGGCAAAAGAACTACTGTTATTAATAGAAACTGAAAAGCTGACAACCAGGCAATAGTGAACATTTGGTAAAACTGTCATGTGTGATAACCAGAAAGGCAGATAATGAACCCAAGTAACTCATGGCTGTGGTTGAAAAGATTTGTAAAACAATGTTATTACCACCATAGGTTGATATTGCCATAGTAAAGTACTACAAGAAATATGAGCTCAGAAAAAAATAGGCCTGTTTGCAAGAAGAGATAAATGGGAAAGAAATGAGATTGTTTAGAAATTCTGGGAATTTCAGGATTAGAAAAGAACTATTGGTTATCTCTAATAAGAAAAAAAAATAAAATAAAATTGAGAAAGTTTTTGAGCCAAAAAATCTGGTTAAGATTCAAATAAAGACATGAGATTAAAGCAAAGAACAATTCAAGGGTCTGACTTTTGTATCTTTGTTTAAACACCTTTGTTTAAGAAGGTCTTCAGAAAGTATTTTCCACTAGAAAAAAATAGCTTAAGGAAAATAGATTATGCTTATAAAATCTTATAAAAGCCTGAAAGTCTTATAAAAGCCTGAAACTTAAGACAACTCTAATTAAGGGGAAAGAGAGAAAGAGAGGGAAGGAGAGAGGAGTTGTATCACCAACAGCATTAAAATAAACTGCTACTGTCTGAGGCCTAAAGTAACCCCTGGGTCCCCAACTTTCTGTGGGCAGGAAGCAGCTAATAAAGTTTTTTGGCATTCAAAGGAGGCACAGTTCCCAACACCATCTTTAGATGTGCCCAGAATGATGACAACTGGACCCCACAAGGAGCAGTCTCCATCATCACATAGCTTTTGACACTTTCCATCAGGAATTCATGACTTTCTATGGACCAGTAATGGCAGTGGTTCCTATTCTTGCCTTCCTTCTCTGAACAGGAGACTTTGTGGTAGTTATTCTGTTGTGTTCCATCACTGCAGTGTGCACAGGTGAGGCAGGCATGCAGACAACATGTCTATTTAGTTCCTTAGTTCCCCAGATTAAGTAGAGCCACAGCTGAACCCAGTGTAGACATCATCTTGAGATATGGATTTTGAGCCTGATGTTGACTTTCGATTTCATGTGACTGTCGGGGTTCCTTCCTTTGGAGGCGTGGGTTTAATTTGTGAGTAGAAAGAAGGTAAACATTTGTGATCAAGACAGAAAGCAGTGGTAGATTGCTATATATTTCACAATTATTCAATCCTTCTTTCTGTAAGAGCTTCTTATACCCATTACCATGTGTAATAGGTTATAAACAGTGGCCATGAATTATTTCTTTTTTATCTGTTCACAGCCATCTGCAGTGGGTCTGGCACCTCCTCCCATTAAGCTATTCCCCACATTTTCTTTGGGCCATGAGACATCCTCTGTTTAATGGAGCAATAACAAGCATGACCCAAGCAGAGATGTAATAGGGACTTCGGCCTTGGTGCTGGCCTCCTGTTGCTCTTTAAATTCTGTTCTCAATCAAAGATGCCCAGGCTTGCTTGCTCAATGATGAGAGACCTGTGGTGTAGTAAATCCCTTGCCCTAGCTGAAAGTCAACCAGACATATCAGTGAGGCCATGTGGGGCCCACAGAGCCCCTGGTCTGAGCAACTGAACACAAACACATGAAGAAGAACCATCCTGCTGAGCCCAGCCAAAGTGGCAACCTGAATAACAGTGGATTGAATAAATGATTTTAAAGTTTGTTATGCACCAAAATCTCCCTTAGTCACCATGTGACTCAGGCAGTTACCTATACTTAGCTGTCCCATGGAAGTTGGTATTAGTCATGTGACATGTTTTCACCAATGGAACGAGGGAGGACATGACATATCGGATTGTGTGCACCAGCTCTACCTCTCTTTCTCTCCTCCTTCATCAGGAGAATGAACCTGTCTAGATTAGAGTTGCATTTTCCAGCCCAAGCTCCCAAAGGAGAAGACACGGAAAACCCAGAGCCTGAAGCAGAGGCACAGCAAACCTGTATTTCTCATATAATATGAGAAATGAACGTTGTTGTCAAACATTGAAATTTGGGAGTTTTGTCACTTCAGCAGAGTTAATCCATAAATTAATTTTTAGATAGGTATCTATTTTTAGATATGTTATCTATTTTGTAACATCAACAATAGAGGCTCAGAGAAGTTAAGTAACTAACCTGAGGTCATTTGGCTAATGAGTGATAAAACTGGGATTCATGTTGAGCTCTTTCTAACTCTAGAGCACACAGTCTTGCCATCCACACCTAGAAAGATAACCTTGTGAAAATTACATTGAGATTTGTTGCATGGATACATAAATGGGTAATTTTTAAAAAAGTATTCTTACAGTTTGTCCCTGAGAGTCACTTGATTTTGAGCTAAAATAAGAGAATCAACCAATTTTCTAAAAAACTGTTGAGAAATTATAGTTTTCAGTAAAACTGGGGTTTATAAAGAGTTTTTTATTCTCGAAGATCTTTTTCCAACCTAAAACATCGATTTGTACAGTTAATACACAATAAGCACCTGCTGTCTTGTCCCCTCTTCCTGCTCCTCAAGCTGCTCCTTTGTGAGTGAAAAAGAAAGATCATCTTCTCTGCCTACATTTCTTCTGGTCATCTTCAACACCGGGGCATCGAAGAAAATCAGGTTAGCAGTGAAAACCGGGGCTCCATCGGGTTAGTTAGGACAGCTCACTGCATTAAGTCTGTGTTCAGAGCTCCCTAAGCTCCCTCAGCACATATCTGTAAGGTTGGATATTTTATTTCATTTTATCTCATTGTATGAGTGCTTTGGAGAAGTCCACGGGGAACTGGAAACAGAATAAATGCTTTGTTGGTGAGATTAAGAAATGAAAAATGGTAAATGGGGAATGGTTCGGTTTGAGTCAACAAACATGAATTGAGCAACTGAGTTCTCACATTCTTGCATACAGGCATTGCATGAGATGTGGATACAGAAAATAACCTGTTTTCCACTCTCCAAAATGCTGGCAGTGTAGTAGAACGAGAGGTACTTTAACAGACGTGTCAACATAATGCGGTAAGTGCCGGGTTTTGTACCTGCACATGGTGCTGGCTGAGCATGAGCTCACACCTGCAATAGTAAGCAAACTACTGTTGTTGGTAAGTTGCAAAGTAATTGTCAGCAAACTAGTTTCTTTACCCCATAGAACTGCCCTGTGAAATAGAAGAAAGTGTCATGATTGCTCATTTTGCTGTACTTCCTAGATGAGATTATAGATCACGCAAATTCACCCAGTATGTGGCAGAGCCAGCACTTAAAACCAGGTTTGCTGACTCTGAATATCATAGTTATTCAGCCTCATCATATTACCACATTGTGAACAAAGCACGTGAGATTGGACTGATATGTGTGGCATCCAACAAAATCTCCAGAAATTGCTTTTCTGACTCCCTAATATTCAATCACTGATAACTGTTATTGAGGGGCACACTCTACACCAGTAAGTGGTCTAGGCCTTGAGGATCCAGTGATGAGCAGACAGACAAACCCCTTCCTTCATAGAGCTCACATTCTTACGGGGGAGCAGAAAACCAGTAAGATAAATAAGTAATACATGTACCATATTAAATGTGATACATGCTAAAGAAAACATGAGACAAATGCCCAGGGAGATACAGTTTTTATAGTCATTTGTAGCTTTCCACTAATTATGTAGTGTGTTTGAATGTGTATTATGTAGACAAATGTGTATCTATATTTCTATATTTCACATGCTCCAATAATCTATGGGATCTGACTGAGAGTATTCCAGTTTAGGAGATTTCATTACACTTTACATACTTGTGCTCTAAAGAGTTGATATATAAAAAGTCTTAAAGATGAATAACTCATTTCTTAACATTTTTTGGCACTGGAAGAAGAGTTGTGTGTAAATTTTAGTTTACTTTTCCGTGTAACCACAGCTCTGACTCAGTTAAGATGTGCCTGTTGTTGAAATATTCATCAGCATGAAGTACTTCCTTCCTATAAAACTCTCTGCAATCAGGCCAACCTCTTAATTGACATGTTTCTGCTTCCACTTGAATAGGCTAAAAAGGGAATTCTTATACAGGATGGAGAAAAAGTTGGCCAATTAAAATTCTTATGGAAAGTTAAGTTACCCAGAAGCAGCCAAACATCTCCACAGTACAGTATAGCAGATAAATCATCTATAAGACACAGCAGATACTTACAGCTTCAAAGAGGGAAAGAGGGACCTAAAGAATTCCTGCTCTGGGCATAAGGAACTTCAGTTAAGTCAACCCTATCTTCTCTGTACATACATTTTATTTAATTTTTTTTTTGTTATGTATTTATGGGGCCACGTTTGTTAGGATGCTGAGTGTTTTCAAAAGACAGAACTGCATGTTTATCTTATACAGAATAGTGATTCTGAGCCTTAGCTATCTATGAGAATCATCTGGAAAGCTTTTAAAATTGCCAGGCAGCCAGATCCAACCCCATGGACTCCAGCTGAGAGTCAGGCACCAGCAGTCGCCTCTGCTGTCCAGGTGATTCTAATCCTCATATAGTGTTAAGACAGACTTGAACTAGAAGAGATGGTAATGGTGTGTGAAACCTGGGCACTGGCCATGAAGCAGGAGAATGATTCAGGTTTATCATATTCTTGTGTTTCAGTGAGTCTCAAGGTTCGGTTTTCCCTGGAAACCACTAGGGCAGAGACTAGAGCATCTTCAGTAACCCTGGGTTACCCCAGAGGGCGAGTGCACGTATGTTCCCTGTTCATGTTCATAGAAGGAATGTGTATGTTCTATGTTCGTATAAAGTGTATGTTCTAAACGCCTTATGTTTTAAAATAGCCTTGATTTCAAATAACATGCTCTATTACCCCTTGAAACCACCAGTTATTCTGTATGTTTCTCTGCCATATTATTTCTTCTAGCACAAAATAAGCACCAAAATTTTATTCTGGTCCGACCAGCATCTTAGTTTTTGGTTCAGAAAGCACGATCGCCATACCTAACTATCTTTATGAGAAAGAATAAGCAAATGAAAAACTGCTGAAAACTTTGAAGGGTGCAAGTGGAGATGGATTAAAGCTCTTTTTCAGGAACTTGAGAGCTTTCCTCCTTTTGACCCACTATCCAGGAAGTATAAGATGGATTAATCATCATCTGCTAAAAATGGTGCTAAATGAAGCCAGTCTTACTTATAGTGGCAGCAATAGCTGTTAGTGATTTGAAGCAGAGAAATCTGATTGGAGAGATTGCTCGGAACGACCTGGCGCTCACTACTGGGAGAAGGCAGTTCTGAGTCTAGAACCCTCTGCTCTGAGTAGCTAGACTGCATTGCTCTGACCCCAAAGCCCAATGTATAGATTTTAGTTCTACAAAGAAAAGGACAGGGGTCAAATCAACAAAAGCGTTTTTTAAAAATATGTTACAGTAATTTTATAAACACAATTATTAATGAAGTTAACTATCCTAAAGACCAGACAAGGCCAGAGGACCTCAGGGCCATGTCTTGACAGGAATGTGGGTGCAAAACTATGAAACCTAATTTGAGATAGCTTGACTCTACCCAAGGCAGGCCAGTCCTCTAACCAAAGAGTATCAACACTGCAAGAGATTTTGGAGGACACCTTTCCAGTTCCTACTTTCTACTTTTTCTGTTCTTTTTAAAATTGATATGTAATGATTGTGCTTATTTATAGGGTACATGTGATATTTTGACGCATGCATAAAATGTGTGATGATCAAATTAGGGTATTTAGGATAACCATCATGTCAAATATTTATTATTTCTTTGTCTTGGGGACATTCCAAGTATTCTAGCAATTTTGAAATACATAACAAATTATTTTTAATTATAGACACCCTACTGTGCTATTGAACACTAGAACTTACTCCTCTCTAACTGTATGTTTGTACCCAGTAACAAAACTCTATTCATGCCCTCTCCCCACTCCCCTTCCCAGCCTCTGGTCACCTTCATTCTATTCAATACCTCCATGAGATCAGCTTTTTTAGCTCTCATGAATGAATGGAAACAGGTGATACTAGTCTTCCTGTACCTGGCTCATTTCACTTAATAATGACTTCCAGTTTCATCGATGTTCCTGCAAATGATGGGATTTCATTCTTTGTTATGGCTGGATAGTACTCCATTGTGTGTATGTACCATATTTTCTTCATTCATCTGCTGATGGACGCTTAGGTTGATTCCATATCATGCCTACTGTGAATTGTGCTGCAGTGAACATGGGGGTGCAGGTATACCTTTGATATGCTGATTTCCTTTCCTTTGGATGAATACCCAGTAGTGAGATTGCTGATCATATAGTTCAACTTTTAGTTTTTTGAGAAAAATTCATAATGTTTTCCATAACGACTATATTAATTTACATTCCCACCAACAGTATATGAGAGTTACCTTTTCTCTACATCCTCACCAGCATTTGTTATTTTTTGTGTTTTTGATAATAGCCATTTTAGCTAGGGTGAGGTGATATTTCATCGTGATTTAGATTTGCATTTCTCTAGTGATTAGTGATGTCGAGCATTTTTTCATACCTGCTGGCCATTTGTATGTCTACTTTAGAGAAATGTCAATTCAGATCCTTTGCCCAGTTTTAAATGGAATTATTTGATTTTTTGCTGTTGAGTTGTTTGAATTCCTTATATATTCTGGATAATAGTTCCTTATGAGATAAATAATTTGCATATATTTTCTTCCATTCCACAAGC
This sequence comes from Avahi laniger, assembly GCA_963575035.1. Classification (NCBI taxonomy): domain Eukaryota; kingdom Metazoa; phylum Chordata; class Mammalia; order Primates; family Indriidae; genus Avahi; species Avahi laniger. Next base: position 106,235 of record CAUYSK010053084.1, read on the forward strand.
TTTTTCTTCATTCTGTTGATTGTTCCTTTTGCTGTGCAGAAGCTTTTTTAGTTTAATGTAGCCCCATTTGTCTATTTTTATTTTTGTTGCCTGTGTTTTTGAAGTCTTAGCCAGAAAATCTTTGCCTAAATGCCTTGAAGTGTTTTCCTTGTTTTCTTCCAGTAGTTTTATAGTTTTGGTTTTTATGTTTAAGTTTTTAATCGATTTTGAGTTAATTTTTGTATTTGCTGAGAAATAGTGATCTAGTTTTATTTTTCTATATATGGATATCCAGTATTCCCAGCACCATTTATTGAAGAGGGTATCTTTTTCCCAAGGTATGTTCCTGATGCCTTTGTCAAAAATTGGTTGGATGTAAATGCATGGATATACTTCTTGGTTCTTTATTCTGTTCCATTGGTCTATGTGTCTGTGTTTATGCCAGTACCATGTTGTTTTGGTTACCATACATTCACAATATATATTGAAGTCAGGTAGTGAGGTGCTTCCAGCTTTATTCATTGTGTTCAGTATTGTTTTAGCTATTCTGGGTCTTTTGTGGTTCCATAAAAGATATAAGATTGTTTTTCTACTTCTGAGAAGAATGTCATTGATATTCTGATAGGTATTGCTTTGAATTTATAGTTTTGGTTACTATGGTCATTTTAACAATATGAATTCTTTTGATCCATGAGCATGGTATCTTTTTCCACTTATTTGTGTCCTCTTCAATTTCTGTTGTGAGTATTTGTACTTTTCCTTGGAGAGGCCTTTTACTTTCTTGGCTATATTTATTCCTAGGTATTTTATTATTTTTTGTAGCTATTGTAAATGGGATTTGTTGATTTTTCTTTCAGCTAGCTTGCTATTAATGTATAGGAATGCTGTTGATTTTTGTATATTGACTTTTGTATCCTGCAACTTTACTAAATTTGTTTATCAATTCCAAGAGTTTTTTGATAGAGTCTTTAAGTTATTCTATATATAAGATCATGTCATCTGCAAAAAGGGAAAATTTGGCTTCCTCTCTTCCAATTTGGATGCCTTCTAATTCTTTGTCTTGCCCAGTTTCTCTGGCTGGGACTCCAGGTTATGTTGAACAAGAGTGGTGAAAGTGGGCATCGTTTTCCTGTTCCAGTTCTTACAGGAAAGGCTTTCAACTGTTCCCCATTCAGTGTGATGTTCAATGTAGTTTGTCAAAATGGCCTTGAAGGGCCAAAGCAGCATGCATTCATAACAGAACAAGAAATCATGTCAGTTTATAAAATCAAGAGAGAAACTTCTTAGACAAAAACCACTGTTAATGAGGCAGATGACTCTGGAGGAAACATTTTAAAAAGCCAGCAGAATGCCTCCTCCTCCCTAGAGGACCCACTTCCTGGTTCCTCAACTGCTTCTGATGTTTTTTCTGACCTACAAAAATAAAACACAGTGCACAGTAACCTTTTAACCAAAACACAGCATTGTGGCTGGAGCCTGGAGGCCTGCTGATGTCGCACAGCAGCCACAGGTGTTCTGGTGCTGCTGCTGTGACATGGTTATCCTGAACACATTGGGTCTTCACTGGATTGATGGGATGTCATATTTTTTACTGTTAAGTACTTGCATGTGAAAGTGTAAGAAAATGATTGCTTATTGGTATCAAGTAAATTCAGTCAGGAATGGTGGTCACTGCAAACAACCACAGATGGTCCATGTTGGTGGCTGAGACAGTAACACTTTTGCTTTCTGATAGTTCAATGTGCACAAACTGTTTCATGCACAAAATCATGAAAAATATTGTGTAAAATATTACCTTCAGACTATGTGTGTAAAACATAAATAAATAAATTTTGTGTTTAGACTTGGGTCCCATCCCCAAGATATATTATTATGTATGTGCAAATATTCCAAAATTTTTTTAAAAAAATCTAAAATCCAAAACGCTTCTGGTGCCAAGCATTTTGAAGAAGAGATACTTAACCTGCACTAATATTAATAAGTGGAAGCTATAGAGAATTAAGTTTAGACCCATAAAGTACAAAGCATTTTGACAACACCAGCTTTCAAACAACAGATGGGGCTCCATGTTTACAAAGAAGGAAGCTGATCTCTCTCATCAGCAACGTTCTAGGTGGGGCCTTGGCAGGAGGTGAGAAGAGGTGGGACTGAAAGACACTGAGAGTTCCTCCTAATTTTAAGATTTTTAATTATATTTTGTCATAAATATTTAGGGGAACTCATGGATAGTATAATCTTTCCAAGCTGAGAAAGCTGCCTCCGCAGTGTTGCTTCACAAACTGGGAAATGTTACATTCGATTACAGCAGGACTTCTTGCTCCTTGTGTTTTAATCATATGACAAATTAGGTTGAATTTGCATTTACACAGCATTTTATGATGTAAGCTCCCTAATAACACTGCAGCCCGGCACTGCAGTGAATTGCATTATCCCTAATGGTTCATCAGTCCTGAGATTTAGTATTTGATCTTGTGTTATTATCTTCTTCAGCTATATTCTATACCTAATTTTTCCCTGAAATGAACATTATTGATTTACTTATTAAATATTGTCTGTCTACTGTGAATTTTTCACATAAGCAGCATGATGAATCCTTTTTAAAAATAATTATTATCTGCAACACAATGCCTGAAATGCTAGCTTTATAAGGAAGATTCAAATGAATTTGAACTAAATACAGAGTATAAAAACCATCCTGGACTTTCTTAGATAAAAGTTCATTCACTGATTCTATTTCCTTGAGAAAAATAGTAATCAATAAGTGATTATAGTCTTAAAATAAATTATACTTCAGGTTTTGTTCTGTCCATTGCAGTTAACGAGTGATGATTACTACAGGTTAAGTCTGAGGGCACAAAAAAAGGAACTTGGAAAGTTATTCGTAAGATCTGAGGAGACACTCCAGAGTAGCATTAAAGTCAGAAATAAAATTAGCATACATTTAGTGGGAGTATTTTCTTTCCCAAGATAAATTTCTAGCTAAATCTAACGCTAAGTGAAATTGGAGAGTAAAGACTTTTCTGATACGTTCTCAAGCTCATGCTTGTCTCGAGGTCTGGATTATCCTGGGGTCACACAATGTCCCCAGAGGCTCAGGGTCCTCACCAAAGCCCTCCCCCACCAAAGACACCCCACCTCCTCTTCTCCCCCTCCCTCCCTCCCTAGGCTGCAGCTCCCATCAGTTACATATCATGGCCTAAAGCAGTCACCACGCACTGCTGCTCATGAATCTGTAAACCGCTGTCTGGTGGATTGTAAGACCTAACATGTCTTCTGTTGCCTTGACCTCTTTGACATATTCCAGAAAACAGAAAAATCAAGTTGCATGGCTCATTTCAGAAAGATATATAAGCCTGATAGTGAACCCTGGTAAAATGATAAGCAAACAAATAAAACTAGACATTTATTAATATTTTCTCCATTCTCACTGGTAGCCTCAAGTCCCTGGAAAGGACTCAGAGCCCAGAGGCAGCAGTGGGGCCTTGCACATCTACGTCTGGCCTGGATTGGCACTTCACATCCATTAAGGTTTTGCATCTATGGCTATGTGAATGTGTGTGTCTGAGTGTGTGTGCCCCCCCATTCGGAAACTCAACTGAGATGCTACAAATTCATTAAAAATCACAACAAGCAAGTCGAGAGGCAAGGAACACAGACTGGAGGGATTATTGGCAGCAGATCCATACCAAAAGAATTAATCATCAGAATATTTAAAGAGCTTCCACAAAACAAAGAAAAAAAAGCAAAAAAGAAAATAGTCAAAGCCTATAAAAAGGCAATTAAAAGAAGAAATACAAATGGCCAATAAACACATGAAAGATGATCAATTTTACTAATACAAAGGTGATTGCAAAATAAAACAAAATTGAGATCTTTTGCTTATCATGCTGTCAGAAGTCCTGAAGGCTAACATGAGGTGGTGCAGAAGCTGAAAATCGGGGAGGGTCTGTGAAAGGCAATTAGCATCATCCTCTCTGTGTAAATCTGTGCTGGTGGCTCAACCTGATGGCAATGCACCTCTGCTCAAAGGTATGTTTACAGAGGCATTTTTGTAACAAATAACCAGAAAAAATTAGAGACAATGTCATGTCCACCAGCAGTGGATCAAATGGCTCCAGCTCTGGTCCAGCTGCATGTATCTACTCACATCCGAATATCACATACAAACAGAACTGAACGAATTGCAACAGCACCAGGAACAGGGCGAGGCCAGGGCACGGAGACAACAGGAAATGAGGTGAGATGAGACGCAGTGGAGAAGGCTGCACGATGTCCTGGAGGCCTGAGGGAAGGGGCTTTTACATGGGAGGAGGGTCTGCCCCAGATGGAGCTTGGGAGGACCCAGAACCGCAGGCCGAGGTGTAGCAAGGTGGCCTGACTCATTTCCCAAGGAAGCAGGAGGCAGGGCTGTCCAGCTATCCACAGAGAGTGAGGCTGGGGAGCAGGAGCCGGGGCACAGGAAAAAAGAGGACCGTCTTCCAGGAGAGCGGAAAATGAATGGGGTTGGAAAACGCTCACCATTCGTGGGGCGAGGGTCCCTCAAGGTTGACACGATTGAGTTTAAACACAATCTGGAAGCAGGTTGAGTGTCCTCCGGCCTGGACAGCCACAGGCCAGGACTTATGTACATCAGAGTGGCGACGCAGACAGGCTCCAGGAAAGTGGAGGCAGGCATGTGAAGGTGTCACTGTCCTGAGCGACCCCTCCACCTCCGTGTCTTGGGGATGGAAGGAGGAAGGGTGTGGGCATTGCGAGCAGTGCTGAGTACACCCTTGGTTGTCCTCTGCCCAGAAATCTTTTCTCCCCCAAGACATTTCCTCACGTGCCTTGGAAATAGTACAATGATGTTGGAGCCTGTTCTTTTCTCGTTCTTGGTACCGATGTAATTTTATATGTATCTCTATTAGCACTTTTCATACTATATTTTTATAATTTTATTTTCTTTTTTCTTGATTACACTGCTGGCCTCCTGAAAATGGGAAATGTGTTTGGTCAAATCTGTCCCTAAACATGGTGTCCAGCATACGATCGGCATTCAGTAAGCATCAGGTAGGAGAATGGGTGCATATGGCGGGGGGTGGAGGGGGGCGGGGACAGGACCAGTATCCAAGGCTCCCAAATAAGAAAGAGAGAGAGAAGAATGGACACTAGGGAGGAAGGAGCGAGGGAAGAACAATGATGTGATCCACAGAGCTGTTCCCTAGATAATCTAGACAAAGTCATCCACTTTCTTTGGACATTTCTTGCAAGAACATCATGTCCCCACACATCCCTACATTATTCAGAATGTGCCTGGTTTTGCTTGTTGTTTCAGAGTTAACAAATTAACCCTGAAATCTCAGGGATTTACAAGAAAGGCTTATTTCCTGCTCACAGCACATCTCCACGAGGAGTCCGTGGGGAGGGCTCTGCTCCACGTGCTCTTTTAGGGCCCCAGGCTAATGGAGACTCCACCGCCCATCGCAGATGAGGGGAAGAGAGAAGAGAGACTGCTGGTGGGACTGCAAACTAGCACAACTTCTATGGAAAGCAGTAGGAGATACCTCAAAGAACTAAAAGTAGGACTACCATTTGATCCAACAACCCCACTACTACATTTTACCCAAAGGAAAAAAAGACATTTTATAAAAAACACATATGCACTTGAATGTTTATAGCAGCACGATTCACAATTGCAAAGATGTAGAAACAGCCCAAGTGCCCATCAATACATGAGTAGATTAATAAAATGTGGTATATGTGTACCATGGAGTACTACTTAGCCATAAAAAATGGCAAACTGATACCTTTTGTAATAGCCTGGATGAAACTGGAGACCGTTCTTCTAAGTGAAGTATCACAAGAATAGAAAAGCAAACACCACACTTACTAACCATTAAATTGGTACTAATCAATCAACACTTAAATGTGCACATATGGAAGTAAAACTTAATGGAAATTAAGCAGGTGGGGAGAGGAAGGGTTGGGTAAATTCTCATCTAACAGGTAAAATGCACACTGTCTGGGTGACTGACACACTTACAACTTCAACATACACTGTACAAATGCAAATTATGTAATCAAACGTTTGTACCCCCGTAATATTCTGAAATTAAAAACAGAGAGAGAGAAAAGAGCTTCTCTGCTCTTTGTGCCACACACGCCTGCTCTTGCCCACCAGCCAGAATTAGTCGCAGAGTCCTGACCAACTGCAAGATGACTGCAGTGGGTGCTGGGGCAGAACCGGGTGTTGAGTGGTCACTAAACTCTTTTCCTTCCCTCACCCCTCTTGGGTCTCAGCTGGCTGCTAAACCAACCTGCTGAGGAGTGGGGTGTTAGCCCAAGAAAGCTTCAGCATGTTAAACACAAGCCTTCTTAGGAGATATTTGCTTGCTAAGAATGGATTTGTGATGGAGAAAAACAAACAAGCAAATAAACCTGATGCTCCAAAAAACAGATGCCTTGATGGAGGAATGGCAGGTAGGGGCTGCATGTTTGGGGGGCCAACTGCCTCTCCACAAGCCCACTGCACCTTGTGCCTGCTTGTAAATCAAGCTGTTTATGTCTGTGTGAAACTACGAATGTGGTAGAAATACAAAAGCAACAAAGGAACACAAATCAAGTTGCGATGCAAGTACTAAATGAAAATCCTGTTTTAGACTACCTTGTACTGGAGGAGTGCATCCTTTCGTGAACATTAACCAATTAATTTGCCCAGCACCTCTGTAAGATATCAATTATTAAGAGCTAAGCAATTAGTGTGCAGGGGAATGAAGGCATTCAGCAAAAGCCCAGGCAGCGTGAAATTAGGGACCAGAGTAGCAGAGGGATGCAATTCCTAATCCTTTCAAGAGGGTGCTGAGCAAAAGCATCCTAGCTATCAAGACGAGGAAGAGATGCAGCTAATCTCCAAGCAATTCGGTTACATGAAAGCACATTTTAAGTTTAGAGACCGTAACAGAGGGAAGGCTATCTTTTGAGAACAGAGTGGGATGTATCGTGTGCTTTTCATACACCCTTCTCCTAGGCGTGGGCGACACGTTAGCCTTCATCAAGGCCCGCTGGGAACTTGACAAGGCACCTGGAAAGACAGCCCTGGGGGGCCACAGATGGGCAGAATCTTTAAATTCAGCCTCTGCCCTCCCTAGAGCCATCTCGTGCCCTCTCCTGCCTTCTGGAAGCCTGTGGCTTACTGAACTCTCTGAGGTGACACGCCACCCCCAGTAACATTCACCCTAGAGGAAAGCCACTCCAGGAGAGAAAGGCAGACACACCAACCAAGGGTCATGGGGAGTTACAGGTGCAGTGGGGGCACCTGCAATATCATTCGTACCTGGTACCTGGGAAAGGCGTGACCAGCATGGAAGGGCGTGAGCTGCCTTCTGTAAATGTTTCCTTCCTGTAGGCAGTGGGGTAATAACCTCCGTGTTTGTGCCGTGGGTCACATTCTGAGGGCAGGAGGGATCATACACAAGTGAAGTCCACGGGGCTTCGTGCCAGCCCTGGCAGGTGGCGTGGGCTGCACTGGGCACTGTGCAGGGGGACGTGCTGAGAGTTGGGGCAGGCGCTGCAGGAGGTGGATGCCCCCATGCATGGGCTTCCAGAACTATCCTAGGACTTCTCTTGGACGATTAGAAATCCCCATTTCTGCCCTTCCTCTATGAGGTCTTCCTGGACTCCCCATCAGACTTAAGTACACTTTTTTCTTCCCACCGCTATATGCTGGTATCTTCAGGGCAGGACTTGTCTCATTTCCCTGGAAGTCTGGTCAGATTCCCATATCCTACTCTGGCAGGACGTCACAATTCAACCTGTCATTTTTATTCCTGACTCCTGCAACAGCACTGAGCACGGGCGCAAACGGTGCTCCATAAGAAATGAGGTGAAGAGAGCACATTTGACAGGTTGAATTCCTTGAGGTCAGGCAGAAAGTCTTCAGCCAGAGTGAGGACAATCCAGAACTCGGCCCATGGGTTGAAGACACCTACCTACAGGTGTCAGTTACGGGAAACTGGTGAGGGAGTGTTTATTTTATGCACTCATTCGCATATCCATTATATATGTAATCTGTATCTGTTAATTACTGTTGTTGCCCACTTGTTTTATTGGTGCACATCATATTTGGCAGTCCTGGGAGACCTGAAGGACAGACAGTGATTAATGTTTTGGTTTGGAGTTTCAGTGGATAAGAATGGAATTTTCCAATTAGGACAAAGCATGGCAAATAGAGTTATCTCCCATACACTACACATTATTTTACTGTGCACAAATGCATGTTTGCAATCCTATTATGAATTTAAAATAAGAATGGCAAATCTATATTCTGAAAACCCAAATGCTGAAAAACATGCATATATATATATATATATATATGTAATATGGATAGTTTCTTCAAATTTTTTTGACTGTCTCCTTAGCTTTTTGCCAGAGACAAGGTTAAAAACAGCTCTGTTATTGTTACAGGTCATTTAGAAAATGAGTCATTGAATTAAACTGTCTAGGCAAATCCTTATGGCTTACACCCCCCAAAAATCATTAAATGATGTATATAATGGGGACCGTATTATTTAACCAACAGAGAAATTCAGGGTGTGTTGAATCTGTAAATAAAATGGAAGCTATTAGCATATGAGGCTCAGTTCTTGCTTCCAGGAAACTGCTCCCTTCTGCAGAAAGCAAAGCCGCCCGTCCGCCCCACCCGTCTCAGCCCCATGCGGCTGTCGCAGGGACATTTTCCTCCTCCGTGGAACTTAGGGCAGTCCGTGTGGCTGACCCAGAGCCACAGCGAGTAATTTTAAAAAGGCTTATCATTATCCTGACAAAATGCTATGTAGGTGTGCGTGATTCATTTTTTAATAGTGCAGTCAGGAAATAAAGAGAGGAACCAGGGCAGACGATAGCGCCGGCACTCGCATCCCTGTGATATTAATTACTCGAGACACGTGCATGACATGCTGTTCATTTGTTCCTCACTGCCAGCTATCTTATCTCCGCTCATGACCGCTGATTAGTGCGGGCAGCCTCCAGACATTCTTAGACAGTCTTCGATCCGTCATTGTTTGTAGCATTGATGGAAAATAGCAGAGCTTGCCTTTCCCCAGGATGGCCTGCCTCCTAAACACAATTGTTCTCTGTTGCTCTTGTTTTTTCCCTCTCTCTCTCTTTTTCTTTCTCTCTTTCTTTCCTTTCTTCTTGTTCATTTTTCCTGTGCTCTCTCATGAATACCCTCAGTGGAAGCCCCGTTTAGAGTCCATCTCAGGAGGGTTCTTTTTTCAGGGTTTTCTCTTTTTTCCTTCCTATAAGATAGTCACAGAAGCCTCACACATTATCCCATTACCTGACTACAGGTCACACTGAAAATCACTTTCAAAAGCTCTCCAGTGCTTCAGTTTTCTCTCCATGAGGATAATATTTTCTTTGCAGTGTGTTCTGAAGTTGAAAAATAATGTATATGAAACACCCAGCAGGATGCCTTAGTGCAGGTAATACTCAGTAGTACATGGGAGTTATCATTAGCTATTATCACCTAAAATTATCTGATCACGTGCAAATGCCTCATCCACATGCGGCCTTTGCGAGCGAGATTGTCAAGTTACCTCCAGTGTGTGTAACAATCAACATAACCATATGATCTGTTTAGAAACCCAGCTTTGCATAGTGAAGCAGAATAATTAATTGTGGAATCATGTAACAAATGGGAAAAAAAACAACACTTATTTGCATCCCAAGGGTGGGGAACCTGCCACCTTAAGGAGAAATGTGGCCTCCTAAGTCCCTAAGTGTGGCCTTTCAACTGAATCCAAATTTTACAGGACAAACCTTTTCACTAAAAGGGGTGCAGCAGAGAAAGACAAAGCTTTTATTGCCTCTTTTAGTGCTTAAGAAAAAGAACAATCTTGAAACCAGAAGCCGCAGCGAGTCAACGCACAGACTCTGGAGCCAGGCTGCTTGGGTTCGAATCCTAATCCCACTGCTTAAATTTGGAGGAAACTACCATTCCATTTCCGTATCTCATCCACAGAGCAGAGACAACAATGGCGCCCACCCTAGAAGGATGACTCTGAGGATGAGGTGGCTCCATATGAACATGTGCAGAGTGCAGAGTGGGACACATACTAAAGAATAGTCGTGCTTTTTATTGTTATTTCTGCTCAAAGAAGCCCTCAGCCACAGTGAATGCCAAGGCTGTGGTGTTCAGTTGTGTACAGAGCTCACTCTCCCTCCCTATTTGCAGTTTCTTCTATGTCACATGGGACTCAAGCAAAAATGGCAGTGTGGCTGCATGTCTCTAACTCCCTGCCTCTTATCTCCTCTCCAGTATCATACAGCAACCAAACAGAAAAGCTAAGTGAGAGAAAAGGCTGTAATCCTAAAATGCTATACCAGCCCAAAGTTCATAAGTTGGTGAAAGATTCTATGTCTATGGTTGTGTTGATATTCAGGGATTCAGGAAGTCCACCACTTACGGAGCTGCTCATGTACAGCTGAGCAGGTTGTGGCCTGCCCAACAACACCTGGCCAAGGGAGGGAGTGGCCATGAATTCTTTCCTGTAATTTACTAGTGCAGGTGCTCTGCAATAGACCTGCAGCTGACTGGAGGGAGAGGGGCCTGAGGGAGCCCCACAAACCTAATCTGAAGTAAAGGAAGACAGTGACACTATGATCAACCACCTGTCTTCCAATGTACACAGTTATATGGTTACACTGCTAAGTGTGACTCAGAATTTATAATAAGTGTAGCAATGGTAGTCAGTTAAGCAAATATATTTGAATACAAAAAGCTACATGTCATAAGGGAGACCCTGGAATTTATAAAAAAGGAAAAGAAAAGAAATTAAATCAGTAAAATGTGAATAGTGAAGGCATTGGGGTGGAAGAGTTGAACCCTCCAGAGGTGCAGGCCCAACCCCTGGGCCTTGGCTCTGTACCCCGGCCTGTTAGAAACTGACCAGGCATCACTGCCTGAGCTCCACCTGCCCCCCACACATCCCTGTTTGTGGGAAACTTGTCTTCCATGAAGCTGGTCCCTGGTGCCAAAAAGGCTGGAGACCGCTATTCCAAGGAACACATTCTTTCTGTTAGTGTCCATGAAATAATAATACAAATAAATTGTATGAAACAATTAGTATAAATACTAGAAAACACACTATCTGTTAGATCCAATATGGCCTATACTTTCAAACCCCGATAGTTACTAGGGAAAAAAATTCCAAAATTACTTTGTTCATGTGATAGAAACCCAAAGTGCATAATAGAAAATAAAAAGGCATTAACAATTTCCAGACTTTAAAAAAATGATTAATAAACAAATGAAAATATACAGTGATAACTGTTTATCAAATTAATAAAAATTAAAGTTAATAGAGATAATTTTTCACTGAAGAAAGTCACAAAAGTTTTTTAAAATTCATAATATTCAGTAGGGACAAGGTCATACACAAAATTGTATCTCATACTTGATGCAGTAAGAGTGAGAATTGGTGCGACCCTTTAGGAAAGACATGTGAGGACATCTGTTATAAGGAGAAGTAGTCTAATCCCTGACCCAAAGATCCCACTTTTGGTAGCCCTTTTACAGGAAAAAAAAAAAAAAGCTAATGGTACAAGGACATAGGGATGCTCGTTATAGCATTATTCGTAATGGCAAACAAAACAAAACAAACACAGAAATGTCTATCAATAAGGAAGTGGTGAAATAAACTAAAACCTCTATATTATAAAGAATTTATTATACGGGTATTTCAAAGATGAATTAGATATTATTGACTTGGAGAAAGGTGAATGAGTGGAGGGTTGGATGGATGGATGGATGGATGGATAGACACAGATTGATGAATGAATGGAACGATTCTATACTTACCTGAAAAAAAAAACAGGGTACAGAGTCATTTGCACAGCCTCACTTTTGCAAAACAAAAAATAACAAAAGCTCTGTGTGTGTGTGTGTGTGTGTGTGTGTGTGTGTGTGTGTGTTTGTATATTTATGTTTGACAGAGGATAGAGAAAGTTTTGGAGGTATAAAAACAGTTAGGTAAACTTGGTTACATCAGAAGTGTGAAATGGATAAAAATTACTTTTTTATACTAATCTTTTGCATTTTTTTCTCAAGGTAAGTTCACGGTTCTATGGAAGTTAAAATTATAAGAGTAACTGATAAAGACATAAATATAATTTGTGAGTTTTTAGTTTCTAGAATTTGTATTGTCAGTTCTCAACTCTCAGTAATGGTTCTATGAAGGAAAAGGTAGGGCTGTGTTTTACCTGTCAGATTGCACTTTTCCTGAGTGTGGTCACCTTTCCAAAGTCGGGGTCACATAGCACCTCTGAAGACCACAGAAACAGCAGGTTCTAGAACAGGATCCTAGAAGCACCAGTTGAGTCAAATGAAGAGCTATTTGGTGATTTGTTTCTTCTGTCACCAAAAGCAGTAGTCTCTAATGAGAAATAATCAAACAAAAAATATTAAAATAGGATGGGGAAAGAAAATTTGCCTTTTTCCATCAAAAAATTTAAGAAGTAAAAGGTGACCTGGCGCTCTGTGATATAGTTTTATTTCATGTTATCGAGCATCTCTCGTGTCCTTATATGGTAGAAACCAATATTTTACGGCACGCCATTCTTTATGGCACCTTCCTAACACACCATCCTGTGGAAGGGCTGGAGGGAATCACGTGAGAACATGCTTAGAATTATCCTCACGGTGTACATATGAAGAGGGAGCAGCTGATTATCAGAGACATGAAACAATGTGCCTAAAATTACACAGCTGAATCCACTTTCTGGTGAAACAGCTAAAACAAAACCGCAAAACAGAAACGCAAGCTGTTCTGGAAGGGGCTGATGTAGCCTCTCTTCTTCCCGACATGGGAAGATCCCACCTGACTAGCCCAGGCTGGAAGTTGCACCTGCACCTTTTGAAAAACTCAGGTATCCTTGAAGGTAAAATATTAAAGCCAGAGAAGGGACAGGGTGTTTTCTGAGGTCATGGGAAGGCCTGGAACCGCCCGGGCACTGCTGGCAGAGGGGAGATGTGGGTGAGGAGCGCCGTGAGGGACACGACTGGAGTCATTCAGGTGGGATGCGCCCTCCCAATGTCTTGGCTCCAAGCCTCACACGGTATCTTCACATGCGCTGATTTCTGACATGATTTCTTCTCATGTTCCCTTCGAGGCTGCTGTAGGCACCTGAAGTAGCTACTTCTGCTGAACATAGAATGACTCTCAGCATAGCTAAGTGTGCCTTTCACGCTGTACCTAGCTCTCAAAAGTAGTTACTACAAGTGCCTTTTTCATATACAATAGTTCTCGAAAATAGCTACATTAAATAATTCCAAGATATTTTTGACTTATCTCCGTTATGTGAACAGTGAGATTGGAAGTTCATTATTAGCCTGGTGTATACCTAAGTGGCTACTTAATAAAACAGTACAAGTTCCTCAAAGATCATGGCAGGATTATGATTGTAATTTAGTCAGAATCCATAGTCTCATGTGATTTCCAGTGATATTTCCAAAGTATTCTCATAAAGTAATATGCAGTAAATGGCATTACACTGCAGTACAATTTGAAGTACAAGACTTCAGGCAAAATAAGAATTCTGTCTGGAATATCTATGCAAATTCTTTAGAATAGTATAGTCTCTCACCTTTCAGTAAGAAAACATATGTCTTTGAAGCTTCTGACTTACAATAATCAACCAATATACTTTCAAGGTTTTTAATTCAATTCTCCTGACATGGCTATGCTTCTTTTAAACCCAAGAAATGAAACATATGTGATTAAATAGTTTTCTATGACAACAAAGCCCCATTATTCTGTGAGTGTGTACCCACATTTACATGTAAAAGAGAAATAAAGAAAGATATTTGTGAGCTTACTTTAAGGAAAGAAACAACTTCAGGTAACAATTAGTATTTGACAGTTTATGTTCTATTGAAGAGATAGATCACAAGTTGGAAAAATCATGAAAATAATTTATAGTCCTATTTCTACATTCACACATTTCCCAGAATGCTCATAAGACTAACAAGGGGGAATAGTTGTGACGCTTAATCATTATTCAAGTACCCAATCATTGCAGAGAAATGTTTATAAAAAATGAATGCAAAGAGGGCTTAGCACATTGCCTCTAGCGAGAATATTTATTAGGGGCTAGGTAGAGGAAAAAGGATAATATAACACATCCAATACCCTTTGGCATACAAACGAATGACGGGATTTTTTTTTTTTAGTTATTGATCTGAATACATTCTAATTTTTGAAATTACTCTTGTAAATGTTATGTGTTAGTTCTACAAATGATATTCCTTTAAACTGGCTAAACATAGAATGACAGCTAATAAATAGAAGTGAGGAATAATTATTATAAAATATATAAATTAAGTTCATATACAGATGCCCACCTATGGGCTGATAAATTCTCTATTTACAATCATGCTGTCAGCAATAGGAAGTATTCCTGAACTGCACAGATATGTGATTTATGGATAACACCATTCTCTTCTGAAACCCATTTTCTGAAGCATTTTCAATGTCAATGGTTTTTGTTTTTTGTTTGTTTGTGCCTTAGGGAAGACTAAAAAGGAAGTGTCCATGTAACATCATTACCTAAGCTGTGAACAGCTATGTGGACTAATAATTTGGAGAAGGAATATTTCTTCAAGAAACTAAAATAATTGCCCGACTTTCTAGTAATTTGCTCTGAGAAGATAGTTGGTGAGAACTTGTAGAATCCAGAAAAATGAGCAACGGTCACATCTTGTTTTTCCTCTCGAGCACTGAAATTCTATCGGGCTCTTGACAGAAGTTGGTCAGCAAAATAGTTATTGAAGAAAGTGTATTTTACAAATATTTGGTATTTCTCTCTCTCTCTCTCTCTTTCTTTTTTTTAGAGTTGAGTTTTTATGTGTTAAAGAGAAACAAGCCCAGCTGTGTGGAGGTCTGGCTATCCCTGGGGGAGCAGCATCCCAGGCCCACGGTTTCGGGTCCCTGACAGGGCAGCCACAGGCCACAGGCCACGGCCTGCCAGAGACAGGCCGCCACCCCCAGCAGCTAGCTGACCCAGTGTCCCCACCCGCCTGGGTGCTCCCCACGACCCTGGTGTCAACAGCAAGTTACTAGTCATGACTGTCTAGGGAAAGCCAGACTCTTGTGCCCAAATACAGGGTTGAGCTGTCTCTGTGTAGACACTGGCTACTGGGGAAGCTGTACACAAAGCCAAAACTTTTCATTAGAAAAAACTGCTGGATCTATTCTTGTGCTTGAATAAATATTAGGTCAGAGAATAAAGTTCCAAGTGATATTGATGACAATGATGAAAACCTGACAAAATAAAAAGATACATATATGCACACACACATACATATATAAAAATACACATACACACATACATAAAGATATGTCTCTATATATTTGCATTTGTAAAACACATGCTTATTTTATAAGAAGGGATAATGTACATATGTGTATATATGTGAGTGTAGGAAAATAAACTGACTCTATACCCCTGCACCCCAGAGATAATCAGTGTTATCTATCTAGGGAACCTCCCCCTGTTAAAAATATTATGAATAAGGCTATTGCTCATGAAATACTGTATTTTTTAATAATATATTATAAGCACTAGTCCATGCAGTTAGAAATTCTTCCGAATAGCCATTCAAGTTATACAATATGTGATCATATGGATTTACCACATTTCATGACTATCTCTTGCTGGATAGTTTTTTCATGTCATTATTATATTATGAATAATTTCACAACAAACATCTTGGGAAGTGATTTATGTTCTCAATTAGAAAATATGTCTTTGTGTCAAATTTTATAAGTAAAATCTCTGAGTCAAACTGTAATGAAGATATTGAGGCTTTTGATATATATTGCAAAATTTTTTCAAAAAAACAAGGAGCAATTTTTATTGTCTCCAGCAGTATATCAGCATGCCTGTTTCTTTGTGACTTCAACACTGAGAATTCTTCCTGAAAGATATATGCCTTATCTCCTACCAGGACAAAAGTCACCAATTGGTTATGGCTTTATAAAAGTCTCTGTGGAATTTTAATGTTTATAAAACTTTGTGTGCATAGACCCAGGGGGATGAGCAAACTACAAAATGCATTCCCAGATAGATCATTGGCAAAAACTGTTGGATGAAATCATCTCTCATTCTTCCAAGCATCTCAGTACTTGATTTAAAGACCAGTTCTCAAAAGAGAGGTTGAAGGGTCCAGTTCTGCTTGCTTTACCGGCTTCTTTCTGTGTTGGCTCTGCTCAGCAGTGGTTGAGACTGGGGCCACAGTAGCACCAACCTGGCCACGTGGGACTGCCCCTTCAAAAGAGGCTGGGAATGGGGACGACTTACCAGAAAATGTGCTAATGGAAAGGAAATGTATCCTTTTGTAAATGTGGCCAAGAAGCATGTGTCTATGGTCCTATGTGGACGTGGGTGGGATTCAAGTATAAAAAAGAGTACAATAAAAAGACAACTTTGCCCTAAAATTTCAGTATTGAAAATTGTTCTGCCAAAGATCTAGTCAGTTACTCTCAAATTCTTAAAATGATATTATAATGAAGGCTCTGAAAGAATATTAAAATTCTGGAATCTTTACTGTTTAGTACATTGGCCTATAACTATTTCTACTCTAAAATATCAAAAACTTATTATTAGACTAATAAGTGCTGCAAATAATTTTAAGATTTCCTTAACCATGGTCTCCATTAAGAAAAATAATGTGATGATGATAAATAAAAAAGTTTTACTAAACATTGCCTATTTCTATGTAGCATATTTGGCAGAGGATTGTCATTATTAAGAATAAACCTGGCTTAAAATGTGAGGAAAAAATTGACATATTATCTGTAATTTTGGATCAGAGAAGAGGAGCATATTACAATATATATCTTCCTTGTGAATATTTTCTGCTGATTTTAAGGAAATACTTTCATGAGGGTGGGATTCATCTTTCAGATTATTAATTGAATAGTTTCCCATCAAAAGGCATTTTCTGAGGTCTGTTCAAGTAATGTGATTTAATCATGGGCTGAAATAAGGTTGGTGGATCACAGGTAGTTTTCCAAGGATTTTTACTATGTTTCAAAGCCTATTAAATTTAAGAGACAAATCACCAAATCGTTAAAGGCTCTATCACTCCTTTCCCTTGGTATGTCTAATTTGCCAAATTTTTAAAGTACTATTGTTCATAATAAATGCTAGAACCAGATGTTTGCATTCATATCTTTAATTACCTTTTAAAAATGCTTATCAAATGTTCTACAGATTTATTTTTTTCAATAGGCTGGGAATGGTTACCTGTACCAGAAATAACTGGTCGAGCCTAATTAACAAATCCTACACATACTCAAAACAATTCAAATGCAAGTTTTGCTTGTATTTGCTTTATACAAGCATGTCATGAAATCAGCCTTGAAAACAAGGCTCTCCATAGCCTTATGAAATATATGGGATGGAGTAATTTGCAATGTATTATTTATTGCAATTCTTCTTATTTTGTATTTTGTTTGGGATTATTTATTGGTCAGAAAATAAGTGCCTGATGTAGAATAGGCAGTTGAGTAAGTATTGGTGGGCTGAAAGAAGGAATACAAATGTCTGCCTTAATACTGCTGTTTGTCAAGTCCACAGAAAAGCACCAACGACATTTGGTTTCCTCTGAAACCAGAAGCCTGTGGAGATAAGGCTGTCCTTCAAAGATAGCACACAGAACAGTGTTGAGAAAACAAGGGCTTGTTGGAAGGGTGGCAGCAAAAGTCCCTTCCATTAGCTAGGTTCTGGACCTGCGTAATAACTTCCAATCATCAGATGTGTATGAAAAACACAGAAGGATGTCCAGTTTTCAACAGCTCTTACTAAGGAAACTACATTTACACATATAGAGCAATTAAGAAGTCATTGTTTTAAAAAAATAACCTACTAAACTTGGATGCATATTTTTTAATATTAACTATACATTTTTGTTGATTCTAAAACATATCCTAATGTTAAATTTGTTTTTATTTTTTTAAGAACACCCAAACCAAAAAATTCAAAATAGATAATTCATTTAAAAGCTATCAATATGCTCTTTAATCAATTGAATCAAGAAAAAAGAGACATATAGCTTGTTTGTTTTTCTGACAGCCCCTGTACAAACAACAACAAAATCTTTTGACACTCACATAATGTGACATAGAAGACTTTTTCCCTAAAGATGACAGCCTGTTCCTAATGTGTCAGCGTGCATATATTGGAGTTTGTCCCTCTTAGCCAGAAACTAGCATAACATGCAACTGCCTTGGTGATTTTTTTACAGACAATTATTTGAAATTGTTTCAGATGCTAAAAGCTCATTGAGAATTTTAACATACTTCCTAAGGCAGAGGATTAAATTCCCTAGACCATTCATTCTTGACATGAAAAATGCTGCCTTCAATCAAGAGCTGACCTATCTCTCCTTATTCTTTTTTTTTATTCATTTCCTTTTACTACTTTATAAAAAACTTTTTCCTGAAGTTATCTAATTATAATAGCGATGTCAAGTCTAAAGATTAAAAGCAGTTAATGTCCACGCAACAGTGGAACAAATGGAAAGTTCATTATGTTTCAGTTGATTATGCTTTTAAGACAAAATATTAATTTATAAAAGGTTATTTTATTTTTATTATACTCACAAGTAACAGTGATATTACCACTAATAATAATAACTAACATTCCTTGAGCTTTTGCTAAGTTAGGCAAGGTTCTTAGCGCCTCACATGAATTAGCTTATTGAATCCTCAGAATTACTAACATAACCATCCACATTTTACACTTGAAGAAACTGAGGGATATTTGATTTCCACATATTTTTGATTTTATACCTAGGCAGAGGCTTCTGAACGTCCATCCAGGAGAAGCAGGATGAATTGCAGGGAGATGGGCGGCCTGACAGCCCACCTAGCTGCCCAGGGTCGCACGGATTCCACGCCCGGGGGTCGAGGTTAGAGCTCTACCCGCTTTGCAAACACTGGGCCCAGAGGAACGGGAGACTCTGTAGCGGCCGTTCTCACCGTTACATGAAAACGTTTTGTTTGTGTTCTTTCCTTGTGACAGGGTGACTCCTAAGGACATTATTTTATGCAAATATTATTCTCATTTCATTTAGATGATGGATCTTACCAGGATATTGATGATTTCTCTTTTTCTGGTAATTTCTTCTCAATTCAATTATCATCTTCCTTTCTGCCTTCGTGGATGCCGGGGTGCCCTCTGGTTGCTTGTACACAGTTTACTTTCTCTGGTGTTTGAAGTTCAGAAGCCTGGGCTGGTCTCCACCAGGCAGGGCTGAGCGAATCGTGCCCAAGTGCGGTCCGGGGTCCCGGTCCTGGTCCCGGTCCTCCGTCGCCGTCCCCAGGGCCCTGCTCTGTGCGGCACTGAGACCTGGCTTCGCGCTTCCCTGCGGAGTCGCGCCCGCTCCCGTCTCCGGTCCTGGAGAATATTCCCTCCCCACTGGGGACGCTCGCCCCTCTGCATCCACGTGGGCCTTCGTCTTGCCGCCGAGCGGTCAGTGGGCTCGCCGCCTGACATGACACCGCGGCAGCGGCCTCTGAGAAACACGTCAGCGCCGGTCAGTCAGCTCAGGGAAACCGGAAGGAGCGCTCGGGTCTATCTTCCCCCAGCTGGACGCCGGTCAGGTTTTATAAGCATAGGGTAATAAGGTGCGATCTGATTGGATCTTGTCATGGGAGCGACTCCAGGGCTCCATCTGATTGGATCCTGCCATCAGGTATCGCCGGGGCTCCATCTGGATCATGCCATGAGGTGATACCAGGACTCCATCTGATTGCCGGGCAGTGTCCACTTCTTAATTCAGTCCCCTCTCTTCCGTTGGCCTGAACGCTTAGGGTCCACCCGTGATTGTTAGCTTGGCGCATCTGCGCACGCTCGGGTTACTTGACCTTCAACCTGGGGTCCCTGGCAACAGTGCGGTAAACATCTCCGGGCTTCCTCACGTGAAAGTCGAGCCACGTGGGTCCGGTGCAGTCACAGTCTGTCGACGTTAGACGGATTGTCACCTCCTCTGAGAGGTCTGCCCTGAGTCGGTGGAGCAGGGCGCCTGCGCTCTGCCGCTGCGGCGTAACGGAATTGTTTCCCTCAGAACCGTCGCTAGCGGGCGCGTCCCTCAGGGAAATTTCCCTTTCCCTCTGGCGTCCCCCGGGCTAACCTGACCAGAAAGACAGAAGTACCCGCATACGGTGTAATACGTGGACGGCGACGCATTGACTATCCGGATCTGTGCTGAGCAAATGAAAGAGCGCGGAAACCGGCGCCCTGCGACGCCCCGCGGTGTCAAAACAGCCGGTTGGACGGCGGTTCCGTCGCCCGGTGAGCCCGGAGCCTCGGGCAGGATTAGCGGGTCCAAAACCACACCCCGGAGTAGCGCCGCGTGGTCCCGACCGAAAGGAGCAGGAAACCCACAGCCTCGGGATTAGCTCAGGAAAGATCCAGAAACGAGGTCGCCTGGTCACACCTCATGACAGACATGGAAGCATTGAAGTCGTCGCACGACAGACAGACCTTGGAGCATCGGTAAGTCATTCTACTATACGCATTTCCATTCGCAGTTTCACCATGATTAATGTGGAAGCGTGGTCGTTATGCTCACTGTATGTTTTGTACATTATTATATATTTCTGTGAGGCTTCTGAGAAGGAAATATGATTATATTTATAATCTTATAATAATATAATAATGATATAATATTATAAGAGCTCTGTACTCTGTTTCTGAAGTAAATCGCCTATATCTGTACCTGCATTTAAATGCACCTCTATTAGGGCGGGGGTTTTAGCATCCTATTGCGCAGTACTTCTCAATTAGTTTCACTTAGGAGGAAAACTGTGGAGCATCTGGCCAGGGTCAGCTCTATCCCCAACACTTCCTGAAGTGGCCAAACCCAGTCCCACTTTCTAAGAGACTAAATCATTATTTTTGTAGCTAATCATCCTTTCTCTCATGTGCCAAGGTAGGAAAGCAAAAGGTAAAGTCGCCGTCATAAAGACATCCCTTTGCGATTTCAACATGTCATTTAAAGGATACGTTATTAAAAATGAATGCTTACTGTTCAGAAGTGTTTAGGCCGTGGGAGGAAGAGCAAAGAAAGCGCATTTCTTCAAGGTATCTTTTCTGTGTGGAATAGTATAGGAGACACTCAAACTGAGTGTAAAAAGGTAAATATTATTTGGCCAGGCAAAGTCACTGGATCTCAAAATTTTGAGACATTAATTTCCCAGTTGAAATTAGAGAGCAGTTGAATTGCCGCTTAGTGTTCCATGTAGAATTAATGAGTTCATGGACCTAGAAAACGTTTCCCCAACTGGCAAATGACAGCTTCCCAAAATAGCAATATATATTTCATGGTAAAGTATTCACCATTCAAATGTTAGGAAAATAATTTCACATTTTCTTTTCTGTTAAACTTCTCAGAGACACTAAATATAAATATATATTATGAACCTACAAATTTATGATATAATACATTTTTCCCAATTCTTACTTGATCACAGACCACTTTTCATAAGGCACATATATGTCTACTAATTAATTGAGGAAAAGTATAACTCAGTACAGGAAGCTTGGGGGTTTGATGAACAAGATGTTTGATTTTTAAAATTTATTTTATTTTGTTTAAATATATATATGTGTGTGTGTGTGTATATATATATGTTTATATTTGATATTTATTTGGAGAAAAGATCTCACTGTGTCACCCAGACTGAAGTGCAGTGGCTAGTCACAGATGCTGCAGCCTCAAACTCCTGGGCTCAAGCTATCTCCCTGCCTCAGCCTCCTGAGTAGTGGGGACTACAGGTTGTGTGAATATAAGAAGAAACCAAATGTAGGAAATTTAATAATGATAGATTTAAAAATACAATGACATTTTTAAAATGTTCTTGGTACTACATTTTTGTAGCTTTTCCATGTGTGATATTTTTGTAAGCCCAGACAATTTCTTTTCAGGGGAATAAGGAAGTTATAGTAGCTCCGGATTGAAAACTGTCTTTATAAAATGTAGATGTGCAAAAGTCAGAGGTAGCCTGTCTTTCACCCTTTGCTTCATTTGTAGAAAGGCATAAATCAAAGTAAGAAAAAGGAAGGAAGCCAGACATCTAGAGTCGTACATTTCACACAGAAATCCCTGACCTAGGAGAGTGTTCAGTAGATTGCTTTATGGCACAGCCTCACATTTCTAATTTGTGGTATGCCATGTCTGTTTCCACCTTGTTTTCTTGTCAAAAATTAACTAGGAAATAATATAGAGAAATCGTTAAGTCCTTAAGGAGTTTTTTGCAATCTCTTGTTATTAAGGGGAAATGAAGAATCATGGTGTGCATGTTCACAGCTGTTTCTATGAGCAAGTATAGGTAAGGTCTAAAGAACAATTTTTCCCATAACTATAGATTTTTCCATAGTGAGATACTTTTATTGCACCAATTCAAGACATTACAGATATACACAGATATTCTTTAATTCAGTCTGCTAGTACTGCTGTGAAGTTGTTAATCTTCACTTAACCTATTTGTGAAATGAGCAAAGTGTAAATTCAATTCAAGTCCATTCAATTAATATTTATGGCAAACCCTAGGGTGCATAGCACTGCACAAAGAACCGTAAGGTCAGGCGATGAATCAGACGCAGATTCCGTGACCAGCTTTATGTCTTCCATCTCTGGGGAACATTTACTGTGGCTTAGAACAATATGAACAATCAAAATTAGAGACATGTCAGAAAAGAACACCAGTGCTTAAAATCGGGTCAGAATAACCTAAAATCATTTGTATAGGAAAGGATAGGATAGAATCCATTGCAGGAGTTCTGCCCCACCCCACAGCACTGGCTAAGTTGAGGACTGGACTGAGTAGATGGGCAGCAATGAACTACAGTTTGAAGAGTATCCCATGGGCTTCCCAAGATACTTTTCTCCAACAATCAGTCATACAGTATGAAATCAAACAGTTCCTGTGAATTTTGAAGGTCTTTTGGACTTCAAAGTCACTATTAAAATACAAATAGTCAGGAAAGTCTAGGAAAATAGGAGCAGCAGCTGCAATTTAGTTTTTATGTCGACCCATTTCTCCCCAGAGTATCAGAGAGGAACTGTAAAATCAAAACCATATATCCATGGACAGTAGCTTCAACAGAACTAAATGTCAAGATTTCCACACAAAACCCAGAAAACAGGCAGGTGGGGAAAGCATCAGTGACAAACCCTGTGTGATTCAGCAACTGTGTAGAGAAAGCAGAGGATGCCATGGACGTCTAATGGACCTGGCAGCTCCCAGATTTGCAACGTCAGAAGCCAAGAGCAGTTAAGAACAAGAGCTAAAGATGGAGGTGGGGGAGTGTTCAAACTCCAGTAGAAGCTACATACAAGATATCCAAGTAAATTCTGATGAGGCTGGAGCAGTCTGCATCTCACAGTCTCCAAATTGGAAATTCTGCTTTTGGCTCCAGTGTATTAAGAGGTTGGGTGTCATCACAGCTGACCTTGCAGTGAGGAAAGCTGGACACATTAAGAATCAATGAGTTTTCCTGTACCCACTAGAGAACTGAGGCCTCAGAGCCAGCCACCACGCAGGAATTGAGAGAGATGGTCCATACCTGCTTACCTAGTGCAGAAGCTGCTGGAGCCACTGTGGGTAGCAGTCCTTACATAGTCATTCCGATGCATTGCTGGAGGCTGAGCGTGGATGAGCAGGAGCATGAGAAACTCTGCTGCTGACTTAGGGGAGCTCCACTTTCATGGGATTTACCTCCACGAGCCCCACAAGTTCTTCTGATGAACACGTGAGAGGGATCTCCCATTATGGAGATACCTAGAGCCATCTCTATAATAGCTTTCTAGGGGAAAGATTCTGCCAGAGGCTGATCCCAGCTGGACAGGGGATACTGCCCCACCTCCTCTAACCTCCCTTCTGTCCTCAGAAGGCAGAAACCATGGTTATCGGGGCCAGGGCTTCACTGTCCTCAGGGGGGAACAGGGCAGCCAGGAGGAAAGGAGCAGGGGAAAGAAGTCTCTACCTCTGGGGAAGCATTTGTGGAGGTCACCTCCCCAAGACACAGACCCAATAAAACATTGATATTTAATCAGAAAGTTATAGAGGGCTGCCCTCCCTGACAGTGTACCAGCACACGATCAGGGTCCCCATGTAATGACAGTGTTTACAGCAGACAGCTCTGCCAGACACAGGCTCTCTCTGAGGAGGCAGATTCAGAGACACCTAAATTCAAGAGGGGAAGCAGGAAAAGGACTTGAGGAATATAAAGGCTCTGGCACCTACAACCATAGCCAGCAATAACCACAGTTCACTCCCAGCCCCATCAGCTCACATTCTCTCACAACGTGCCCATTTCTTTCAGTTCCTATCCCCTGATACAAGATGTTTGACTTGGGCTCCCCTAAGTCAGCAGCAGACTGGGCTGGCTTCAGGTGTGACCTGGCACCAGTATCCATGAGGGAGTGCCCCTGTCAGTCCTCCCCCAACCCCAGCAGCCCAGCGCAGATAGTGAGGGAAGAGAGTAAGAGACCTTGCTTGGTAATCCAGGGAATCTTCTTGTATTTTATACAGGTTTGCCAAGGCAGTACCACTAGGAGTCTGCAAGAGTCATTACTAGGCTTGGGGCACCCCCAGTGTTGATATGGCTACAGTGACCAAAGATTTAGATAACAACACTCAATTCCCTTTGAATACCTGGACATTCTTCTCAGGAAGGATGGGTACAAACAATCCTAGACTGTAAATATTAAAATAAATACCTAACTCTTCAACGTCCAGACATTGACAAATATCCACAAGCATCAAGAACATCCAGGAGAACATGACCTCACCAAATGACCTAAATAAGGTATGAGTGACCAATCCCAGAGTGATGGAGCTATGTGAGCTTTCAGAGAGAGAATTCAAAATAGTTGCCCTGAAGAAGCTCAATGAACTTCAAGATGACACAGAGAAGGAATTCAGAAGCCTATTAGAGAAGTTAAACAAAGAGATTGAAATAGTAATAATAAAAAATAGGCAAAAATTCTGGAGATGAAAATTTAAATGATGAACTGAAAAATACACCAGAGACCCTTAACAGCAGAATTGATCAAGCAGAAGAAAGAATTAGTAAGCTTGATATTGGCTATATGAAAATGTACAATCAAAAGAGAAAAAAGAATAAAAAGAATGAAGCATGCTTATAAGATCTAGAAAATGGCCTGAAAAGGGAAAATCTATTATTACTCTTAAAGAGGAGGTAGAGAGAGAGATTGGGGTAGAAAGTTTATTAAAAGAAATAGTAACAGAAAACTTTCCAAACCTAGAGAAAGATATCAATATTCAGACATAAGAAGGTCATGGGACACCAAGAAAATTTAACCCAAATAAGACTACCTCAAAGCATTTAATAATTAATCTCCCAAAGGTCTTGGAAAAAGAAAGGGTCCTAAAGGAAGCAAGAGAAAAGAAAAAATAACATATAATGGAGCTTCAATATGCCTGGCAGCAAACTTCTCAGTGAAAACCTTATAGACCAGGAGAGAGTGGCATGACATATTCAAGGAAAAACGCCTTACTCTAAGGACATTAAATCCTTCAAAAATACCCTTCAAACATAAAGGAGAAATAAAGACTTTCTCAAACAAACAAAAGCTAAGGAATTTTGTCAAAATCAGACCTTCCCTATAAGAAATGCTAAAGGGAGTTTTTCAGTCTGAAAGAAAAAAACATTAACAAATGATAAATCATTTGAAGATATAAAACTCACTGATAACACCAAAATACTCTTATCATTGCAATTGCAGAATATAACCATGTATATCTTGAATAGGCAGACTGAAAGATAAACCTATGACAAATAATAACTAAAATAATGTTTTAAGAGATAGAATGGAAAGATATAAATAAAAACAACAAAATGTCAAAAAGTAGGAGGGAGGAATGGAGCTAAAGTGTAGAGTTTCTTTTAGGTTTCTCTGCTGGTTTCTTTTAGGTTTCTCTATTTGTTTTTTGTTTGTTTCTTGTATGTAGAGTTAAGTTGTCATCTTTTTAAAAATAATTGATTATAAGATGTTTTATGCATGCCTCATGGTAATCCCAAATCAAAAAACCTACAACAGATGCACAAAAAGCAAAAAGCAAGAAATTAAAACACACTACCCAAGAAAATCACTTTTACACAAAGAAAGACAGGAAGGAAAAAAGAGTACCACAGAATAACCAGAAATCAAATAACAATATGGCAGTAGTAAGTCCTTACCTATCAATAATAACATTGAATGTGAATGGACCAAACTATCCAATCAAAAGACATAGAGTGGCAAAAACCAAGACCCAACTATATGTTAGCTGCCAGAAACTCACTTCATCTATAAAGACACACATAGACTGAAAACAAAGAGTTGGGAAAAGATATTCCATGCAAATGGAAACCAAAAAAGAGCAGGAGTAGTTATACCTCCATCAGATAAAATAGATTTCAAGACAAAAACTGTAAAAAGAGACAAAGAAGGTCATTATATAATGATAAAGTGGTCAATTCAGTAAGAAGACATAAAAATTCTAAATATTTATGCACCCAACACTGGAGCACTTGGATATAAAAAGCAAATATTATCAGAGCTAGTGAGAGAGATAGACCCTGGAACCATAATAGTTGGAGACCTAAAACACCCCACTTTCAGCAGTGGACAGATCATCCAGACAGAAAATCAACACAGAAACATTGGACTAAGTCTTCACTAAAGACCAAATGGTCCTAATAGTTACTTACAGAACATTTTATGCAATAGCTGCAGAATTCACATTCTTCTCCTCAGCACATGATTCATTCGCAAGGACAGACCATATGTTAGGTTACAAAACAAGTCTTAAAAAATTTTTTAAAAAATTGAAGTTATATTAAATATTTTCTCTGACCACAATGGAATAAAACTGGAAATTATATAAATACATGGACATTAAACAATCTGATCCTGAATGATCAATAAGTCAATAAAGAGATTAGGAAGGAAATTTTTTTTAAATTATTGAAATAAATGAAAATGAACATACAACATACCAAAACCTATGGGATACCACAAAAGCAGTACTGAGGGGAAAGTTTATAGCAATAAGTGCCTATATCAAAAAGGTAGCAAAATCTCAAATAAAAAACCTAATGATGCATCTCAAAAAACTAAAAAAACAAGAGCAAACCAAACCCCAAATAAGTAGAAAAAAAGAAACAATAAAGGTCAGAGAAGAAATAAGGAAAATAAAACCAGACTGTTATGAGACTTGTGAGGGCATCATTTTAAGCTAGAGAAAAATTAAGAAACATTTTTTTAAATGCCCCAGTAAGACAACGGTGAGTCCAGGGAGTCCCACTGGGTACGTGCCTTCTAAGCATTCGTGTGGCCCTCCTGCGTCTCTCTCTAAGTTCCCGTGAGCACTTCAAAAGCACAATGTCTTCCTTTTCCTGGTTCCTTTCAGTCTAAGGAGTGCCTGACAAAAAGAAGAGGTCAAAAGATGTCTATTGAATTCGGTTCAATTGACTAGGTAATTCATAGGTGGCTTTTCTAGCTTTTTTACTGTAATCTAATCTTCTCCTTCCTCATTTCCCATCTTCATCCTCATTATGTTCATTATTATGTCATCGTGTTTCTCTGCAGCTCAGAAAACATCAGTGTCCCTTTGCTGCCAACATCATCAAGAGAGTTACCTTAGCAGCATTCAAAAATATATATACTCTGTCTCCCACCTACTTTTCTAATCCTGTCTCTGATATTTCGCACCAGTTTTCCTTATTTTTAGTCTTCTTTCGTCACTGCTTTCTTTCTTCATCCCAGCTTCTGCCTGTGACTTTCATCTGCCTAAGTGCACCTCACCTGCACCGCACTCATGGCTCACAGCCCAGCTACACTGTCCCCTGCTGACTTGCTTTCTGCACCCCTACCCATCAACAGGGTCGTTTTTCTCTTGTGCCATGTATTGTGCTCCTCTTCACAAATTATACATTCCCCAATCATGACCTTTCTGTTGTTCTTCGGGGGATGTCAGACACCTTGTTCTCGCCTTGCGTTTAGAAGTCCTTTACTCGTTATTTCTTGTGCTAAAACAACTCCCAAAGAATGAGAGAATCAAAATCACAGTAGATCTTAATTTTTTTATTTGGTCATGAACCCATATAGATTTGATGAAAGGTATGATCTCTCTCCTTGGGAAAAATAAAACACACACACACTGTATTTTCCATGCAATGACAGGATGGTCATAATTCTCCCTACATCCACGTAAGCATTGCTGTGGGGTAGATGCACGGTTTCCCATGCAAATGCTCTAAAGCAGTAGCCAGGAGTTCAAGCAACCAGGGCAGGCCCTGTCTCCTTCATGTCACACTATAATGACTGCCCTGTGAACTGCACAAGAGGACACTGCGCCTTCCTGCCCCTCCATCCACCCCAACACACAAAACACCTTGTTCTGCACTGGCGAGAGAAGAAAAGTTTCTGCACTAACTTCTCATCTATGTCCATTTCTTCCATCATCAATCACCCAATCACAGCTACCAAACAGAAGGTGGAAGAGATAATATCTAAAATATGAGAGAACATTGGATTTCTCCAGATAGGTGCTATTGTTTCCACTTTCATTATTTTCCCATTTTATCTCATTTTTGAAAAATCAATAATTTTATTTTATGGACCCAGAAAATTTTTGTACGTGATGCTTAAACACAGGAGCTATGTTGGACAATTTCTAGATTTGGTGCCAGAAAACATCAACTCCAGTCATTGTTTTTGCTTCTTACACCAACTAAATGGACTGAGCAATTTGTGAAGGCTTCTGTGATACAGATTCTGCATCTGTAAAAGTGAATGGTCTATTCTATTTCAAAATGTAGAGAATAAGACAAAATGGTATAAGAGAATGCTTTGTATTAAGTATTACACAAAAGTTAAATGCTAAAATTAGACACGTTAATATGGTAGGTGAAACTGACCATATCAGCTCTCATCACACCAAGTCCACAAATAAAGGCCAGTGGACGGTGCCCAAGCTGATGGAATGGAGAAGATGCCCACATAAGGGCCAACCCTGCCTCCTCTGTGCCCATGTTCCATTCATGCAGAGCAGGTGTTTGAACACCCACTTTGTGCCAGTTATTATTTTGGGCTCTGGCTACCTGGCAGAAAATAACTCACACCAGGTCCTCACACTCACAGCACTTACATCCTACAGTGAGTAGACAGGCAATAAAAAAGTATACAGAAAAGCAATCTGGGTGATTTAGAGGTTGATGTCACAGTGTTACAAGGAAAATGAAGGGTGGCATGTGTGCAGGCTGGGGTGGTTGCTTCTTCGTAGGAAGGTGGGGAAAGGCTTCCCCAGGGAACGGCATTGAGCCCGGAGGAAGCTGGGCCTTTCCAAGGCCATTCAGAGAGATCGTCTGCATGTCAAGTATCCAGCAACAGGAGTGTTCCTCGTTGCTTCGCAGGGAGACCTGGACCTCCTACTTCCAGACAGGAAAACAGACCTAGAGCCCCGAGTTTGCTTTTCCAATACTACAAATAACAAGCCCCCTGGAATGAGTAGTGCCAGGGCTTCTGAGGGACTCTAGCAGGCTCCCTTCTCAGTAGGTGAGCTGTTTTGTTGGGCTATTGTGCCCTTTTTCTGGCAATAATCACAGACAAACATATTTAAAGCTGTGGGAGTATCTGTCCAAATTACAATGGTGAGGCTGTTACACCCAAGAAATGGAGTCAGCGATAGAACCCAGCAGTCTGGGCTAGGATTCTTCTCATTGAAACTATTAATATTATTTTCACCCACTAGGCAAGTACCTTTATGGAGATTTTTTTCCCTCAATTTTAAAAATTATGCTCCTTTAAAAATTTTTAAAATAATAAAATTGTAAAAAAAAAATCTGTTATCATACCACAAAACAATAACTAATTTTGACATTTTTCTGTCAATATCATTCATACTTACTCTTTGGTAAAATGAGTAGATAATTTTACAAAAATAAAATACTGTCATTTTTATGACCTAATTTCCTCATTTAATGTATTATTTTCTCTTTTCAAATAATCTGGTACTTTCTTACAATTGTATTATTGTTGGGGAATTTAGGTTACACTCAATGTTTTGTTGTTATAAGCAACATCACATAGGAAAATATTTCCCATCCTCAGGTTTATAAAATGATAGGCCTAATAGTCCTGGCTCATAGATCCATCTCCAGCTGTTATTTCTCCCACACAGGAAGGGCGAGAAATTTGGTTACAATAGATTAAACAAAGGTTATATTTATTAACCCTTATTTAATCATCAGAGCCAAGCAAACAACTTTAATCAAAAGGATAGAGATGAAGCTCAATATTTAAACTGTGCATAAAAATATGGCATTTAATCTAATCAAGTTGGCCAACAATGAACATGCCACATTTCATGTTTGCTCTTCAAATCTGGAATTCATTCCCTCTGTCACTCTAATTCCTGGACCCAATTTGAAAATAGTTTGCATTGTATCCTATCGCACAGCTTTTTATGTTTGCTAACCAAATATAATATGTTTGAAGACTTTGTCTTCCTGAATGTGACATTGTTAAAAATCAAAGGTGTTTAACAGGTACAGCTGCTAGTGGAATGAGAGATGTGTTTCTTAAAAATGACATATAAAACTAGACACACACACACAGACACACACATACATGCACACGCACAGGAAAAGCATTCTGCTTCTTTCTTATCTGAGGCTCTTAACAATTGAGATTTTACATATACATGCGTATGTATCTCCATGTATTTGTATATACATAATATATGTTCTTGACTAGGCTAACTGCCACAAATGGATGAATGGATTGATAAGGAGTTACTTTCTCATATAAGTTCTCCTATCCAGAGCAAATATTTCCACATGGAGGAAATATATGTGTATAAAAAGAGTAGAGACGAAAATACCGCAACTCTGCAGCAATTCACTGGGCAAACAGAATAAAAAGAGGCAGTACAGTCCTCAGGCTTTTTGTCTTTAGTTTTCCTACAGCATTATTAGTAATTTTGAGTAACTCCTATACAGGAAATATGAACTGGAGAGTCTCTTCCGCCCGAGCTAAGTGTGGCATCTCAACGAGCTGATCTTGGGACAGACCGCCCACCTTGCTAGGGTGGAAGTGCCAGGGTTTCATTGCTCGTAGAAGCTGAGTCAGGATTTTCTAGTTTACCTTTCTCCAAAAAAAGATTAACTTGGGCTTATGGAATGATTGATTCTGTTTTTCTTTCAATTTATTTATGCAACAAATAGACACTGAGCCACTGATTTGAGTCCAGTGCTGCTCTAGGCCCAAGAACACAGCAGCAAACAAAACCCCCGATGTCTCTGTCCTCAGGGACCTTTAATTCTATTGGGAAAGACCCAAATGAAAGGAAAACGCAAATGTAGGAGATGAGAGATACTACAAGGAAACATAGCAAGGAGAGGAGACAGGGAATGTTGGGGCTGGTGTTGCAATTTTAAATCAGGTTGACAGCAAAGTCTCCCTGAGACAATTAACAATCGAGCGGAGGCTTGCAGGAGGAGCAGCCAGCCATGAAGATAATTAGAAAAGGCATTTCTGGCAGAGGGACTGGTTGTCAAGACCCTGGAGCAGGAGGGTGGTGTGTCTGAAGGGCAGTGAGCAGGGGTGGTGGGTGCAGGAGGGGACGCTGTCGGAAGCTGATTGGGAGCCCACTCGTTACACAGCCTCCGTTAGACGTTTACTCTGAGCAAAGTGAGGACACAGATTTGGGAAGGACCCGGTCTGGGTGCCTTGTGAGAACGCTGTCGCTAGGTGAGAGCAGAAGGTGGTTGGACAAGAGTGATGATGTTCTGCAGACCAGGTGAAAAGAAACTGGACTTGGGGTATATTAAGGCAGGTTCTCAATCCTGGCTGAACACTGGGACTTTCTGGAGAGTTGTGAAAACGTTCTGAAGGCTAGAGCCACACACAGCCTGATTTCACTGATTTAGGATGTGGCTTGACAGCCGATGTTTTTTAAAGATGTTTTTTCAGGTGTTTCTAATTTGTGGCCAAGTTGAAAAGCGTTGATCTTTAACAAAAAGAGATAAGTAGACATCTAGGTACAGGGCCTGGCAGTTGAGCAGCTTAGGAGAAACGAGCTTATTGAAATTCTCGTGCGATTCCTTCCTTCTCCAAGCAAGCGGGGAAACCAGCTGGACTGAGAGTGAGGATGGAAGCTGACCTTCTGGAGGGTGTGAAGGGAACAGGTGAAAGTCTTTGAGAATAGGGAACTCGTGAATCAACTAGAGACATGGTTGGTTGCTAAGTTTGTGGTTATGAATCTCAAGTTAGACCATTCAGAGTGTTTGTACATTTTTCTCATTCTACATTTCTCTGTATAAGTGCAAGTATGGGGTAAGCAGAGAGAGATCTGACTATGCTTGAGATTTTTCAAGATATCACTTATCAGATAAAATGAGAGCAGTGCAAGAGAATGATTATAATAACTAACCATGGAGAGAGGGTGAAAGTGGTAAAACCCATACTTCTAGCTCCCAAGGAAACAGAAGGACGCTGGAAAAACTGTACTGAGGGAGTGAGCTGGGCAGAGGAGACATGGTGGTCAGCGAGTGGAAGGCCTGAACTTAGATTATAGTGGGGCAAATACCGGTAATGACAAGGTCCAAAATCTGACCTTGGTCATGCAGTGTCCTAGAAGGAGACCCAGAATTTGTGTAGAGCAAGAAGGAAAGGAACATTGATAGAAGAGGAAGAAATGCCGGAAAATGTGCTAAGATGCACTGTGATGCCCAGAGGACGCCTCAGAATTTCAGGAGCTGGGAGGTGCAGAGCCAGTTGTCTAGAGCAAGGGAGACAGTGAGTGACCTTGGAGTTGGTCTTCCTTGGAGTATGACACAAATAAGGACCAAAGGCCATGAGGTATCAGTCTCATGGATCTCAGAGTGGATGATTACGGTGAAGCCTGCAGTGCTGGAGTTAGTAAGACACGAGTGTGTGTCCCCTTCTCCCCTCCGTTGGTAAAGGCATGGAGGTCTCACTTCACTGCACAAGGCTCTCTCTTGACTGTTTCCCGTGGAGGCATCAGGTTTCAGTAAAGAAGTCAAAGCCCTTACTCTAAATTTGTTTTGCACATGTGAAGTACAAAAAGTTAAAGAAGATACTATGCTAAAAAACACACATACTTTGCCTCAAGACACTTACATCTAGTAACATAAATAGGACAAATACACAAATCTTTTTACACAGGGTAAGACAAATATACATTCCTTAACAGCGATTAAAATAAAGAATCATGTAGTTTCAAAATGACTGAAGCATAGTCATTAGGGATAAATCAGAAATACGTCATGAGAGAAGTGCCGTTAGAGCTATGCCTTGAGGAATAGCCTGGATTCTGACAGGCAGAGATGAGACTGGGAGCTATTCCAACTGGCGGAAATATGAGCAGAGATGCGGAGGCATGGGTTCCTGGGTTTGCCCCGGTGCACCCTCCCGCCTAGTGCATGCAGTGTACCTGTGAGGGAAGTGCAGGTGTAACAGGTTACTCCCTGCCTGAGTCACAGAGGACCTCAAATAGTGTATCAGTTGGGCATGAGATCAGCTGCAAGTAGCAATAACAACAAAAAGCAAAAGACAAGTCATAACTAAGAGTGGCCTAAAGAAAGAGTTTATTGTATTTTTGTTTAAAGAAAAGCAAAAGAATTCCTGGGTAGGCAGTTTCTGGGCTGGTTCATGTCCTTGGCGATGCTGCCGGGACCCAGGCTCATGGTGTCTGTCCCATCCACCAGCCTTCAAGCATCAGAACATCACTTTCTCTTCTCCTCGCTGACTCTTCGTGTGCTCAGGATGGATGCTACACCCCAGGCATCCACCTTCCAGGTGGGATGAAGAGAGATGGATGGGAGGAAGGGGTGGACAGAAACAGGTGTATTTTCAGCAAAGGAAGGGGAGGCCGTCACAGAGCTTCCTCGCCTGGCTGCACAAACTGGCCAGCACCATGTGCATGAATTGTCCTCCACGTGAGGGAGGCCGCTGAACTGACCACTTAGCCTCTGCGCTACAAGAAAGAAAGGAAGGGGGTGGGAACTGAGGGAGCCGGCCCAGAGGATCTGTCGTGAACCTACACCAGGTAGTTCTGAGTGCACACTGCAGATGATGCAGTCATGCAAGGGCAGGGTCACAGCTGTGCTTCTGAAATACATAGCTAGGAAGCTGGTGCAGGGGTGAGGGACTGCGGGCAGGAGAGCATTTAGGGGTTTTCCTTGGACCCCTTGAGAAATGACAGGGCTTGGGATGACAGGGCCGGAAAGCAGGTGGGAAAAGTATTTCTATTCAGGAGAGAAAACCATTGAACCAACCAGATGTTTGCAAATTGTGCTTTAACCATGCTGGAAGGAATAAAAAAATGAAAGTCCAAGCTAGTGGGGTCCCGATACCTACTTTTCTTGCAGAATGCCCAAAACATTGTGAAATTCTCCTGTAAAATGTTACAAACCGAATAAAGTATTAGTGAAATCATTTTGAAAGATTTAATAAGCGTTGACGCTGCAATGAGCACTTCACCTAATGATCTCCTTAACCACAGAAGGGTTTTTTAAGTGAACATATAAAGCTTAGGGTGCTTGAGTAGTTGTCCAAAGGCCAGGGACCTAGAAAACAGTAGAATCGGGTGAGGAACCCAGACGTTAACGATTTGGGTGCCCAAGCTCTGAGCTGCTAGTTTATGCCACGTCCTGTGCTATGCACGTGCAAGTCTGTGCACCACCCAGAGAGGCCACCAAAGGATCCCATGGCCAAATACAGGACCCAAACACAGAGCTGGAGAAGGGATGAGGCTGCAGTTTCCATGAGGGCTGATAATCCCGTCGGTGTGATGGGTTGGCTGAGCAGCTGTTTTGACAACCACCACTTCGCGCCTTGCCTCTCATACGTTTAACCTTAAACTATTCATGTCTCCTTGTTCAGCTGTATGGCCACCCTCTGAATGTTTCCTGCCAGCCTGCAGCACTAGCTTTCCTGGGGCCCACTTGCCATGCAGGTGAGAAGCCTCTGGTGCTTTCCTGGCAGCTCCGGGGCACGTACTCCCCTCAGCCCCAAAGGCAGGACTGGCAGCCTGCAGGCACTCCCCAGAGGACCCTGACTCATCTGTCCTTGCAGGAACCCTGTCTCTCCCTCACCTGAGCTGGGGGGAATTGTACCAAAACGGAGAACATCTTTCACAACGACAGCTGCATTTTCTCCCAGTTCTCCTTTGTTCTTGCTAATGATTCACTACAACCTTCCTTCTCTCTTGTCACTTCATGTTCTGGATGAAGAGACTGACACAAAGAGTAATCAAATGATGTCCCCAGATGTTCGTAAAGCACAGCCACAGCTCACAGGAAGCCACCTCCATGCACAGGACTTTGTCCTCAACGCTGACCGGTGGCGCCATCTCTCTCCTCCCGGTGCCCACCCCTGCCCGCCATTTCAGCGGCAAGGCAGGGTGGCGGCACGGCTGATAATTGCACAGTAAATTCTATATGAACACTTGGAAGCTGTGTCTTCCTGAGAATTACATGGTAAATAATTACATTTGTAGGGAACAAATAATTCAAGTCTTCGTTACCATGTCAAATGCAATTTTAAGATCTGATGAGGCAAGTCTTGTTTAGGAGATGAAAACAGAAGATATAAGCCAGATAATTGCCAAGTGATTAAACGGGCAACACCATGCGTGGATGATTAATGCACAAGGCGCAGAGCTGCACCAGGGAGGTGGCGGGGATGGGGCTGGGATCTCCCCAGCGGTGCACATGCAGGTGGCCATCTCTGTGTGGCCAGTGCTGCAGGACTCCCCGCGAGCCATCGGGCAGCTCTCTGGAGCTCAGTGGCCACGTGGGAGGACTGGTTCACGTGCCTGACTTGCCAGAGGCTCTTTTCCCTAAAGACCTCTCTGCTCTTTCCCTTGCGTCCTTCCTTCCTGTTTCTCCCACTCCCCGTGCACCCTCTTTCCCTGTCCTGCTTTCCCTGCCCCTACCATCCTGTCTGCTTCCCTCCGTAAAGGGGGTTTCCTGCTTAGAGCTCCCACCTTATCTTCTATTTGAAAAAAGAAAGGGAAGAGGTTTCTTGCAATTGTCCTTTCTTTGAATATTCCTCACAATCTGTCCATAAACCATCTTTTCTCATATCTCTCTTATGTCAGCAAGACTGCTGAGGTCTCCTGCTTGTAGGATGACCGCTGGGTCCAAGAAAGCCCTTGGGAACCCTCCGTTCCCCTTGCTCCTGCACTTCCTAGCTCTCTGCACCTGCCGCCGCACCTGCTGCCACACCGGTGCCCCCGCTCACTCTGGCCCAGGTGGGAAGTGGCGCAAACCCAAAGAGTGCATGTGGCCTCTGTCCCCAGGCTTTGTGTGTCCAGCAGTTCTCCCAAAACAGTTCATGCTGGGTTCCCAGAAAAGGGAGTGTCACTCTACACACAGAAGCCCCATTTCCCCAAAGGTTCATGAGAAACAAACACTAGTTAGAAAAAAATAGGATATTGGATCCCTCAAGGAGGGAGTGAGATTAATTAACCGTCCAGAGAAATCAATATCAGATAACTTCTCCCAGCACACAGGAGCCTCAGGACACCAACTGACAATTGGCCATAAAGCAGGGTCCCTGTTCCTGGGAAACGGGAGCTCACAGGCTGCTCCTCCTTGGAAGATGTGTGTTGTCCATGTTTGTGTCGGAAATGGAAGGCAGGATGGTGCAGAGGAGAGTTACTTTCAGGCTAGGATGAGTGAAAGAGGTGGGCCCCGCATCCCAGGGGGCCAGGCGAGTGGTGGCCCCATCCCATATGCTGTTACTCAGCCCTGGCACAAACCCTCCAGAGAGGGGGTAACAGAGTCTTCCAAGCAGGGTGCTGGGCCCTGGTGGGGAGGGGCTTGCGTCCTCAGCCTCCTTTGGAGGTGGGTCTGCTCCCCTCCAACTTCAGGTGTCAGATTTCAGCTCTGGGCTTTCGGCCTTTTCTGGCTAAATTCTCTCCAGCTCTAGTGGCTCTGAGCATCATCCGCCTGTCGATTATTTCAAATGTGTGTCTCTGGATGGGGTTTTCTCTGAACTCCGGATTTACTTAGCACAGTGATGGTGTCTCCAGGAATGTACACAATGAGGCATGGGCTAAGACACCCCAGATCCAAGCCCTTTTCTCCAAGTCATGACCCTTTAGGAAATTAGGGTGTTACACATGTCATTCACGTCTAAATCGGCTGCTCTGTTTCTCTCCTTCAAAGCCATCAGCCAGTTCTGAGTTACGCCTCCAAAATCTGTCTTAAATCAGCTCTTCTCTAACTCTGCCACCGCAGCCGTAATTCCAAACGAGGATGCTTAGCATCTTGACATTTCTTCGTCTTCATGATTTTTAAACATTTCAGTGGATATTCACGGATTTCCACACAGGGGGAAGAGGCAGAGAAATAACCTGAAAAACCAACTGACAATCTTGCTTCCTTTTTTTTTTTTTTTTTGAGACAGAGTCTCACTCTGTTGCCCTGGCTAGAGTGAGTGCCGTGGCGTCCGCCTAGCTCACAGCAACCTCAAACTCCTGGGCTCAAGCGATCCTCCTACCTCAGTCTCCCGAGTAGCTGGGACTACAGGCATGCGCCACCATGCCCAGCTAATTTTTTCTATATATTTTTAGCTGTCCAATTAATTTCTTTCTATTTTTGGTAGAGACAGGGTCTCGCTCTTGCTCAGGCTGGTCTCGAACTCCTGAGCTCAAACAATCCGCCCGCCTCGGTCTCCCAGAGAGCTAGGATTACAGGCGTGAGCCACCGCGCCCGGCCAGTAAGTATTTTCAAAGATTAGAAAATACTTTCAAAATCCTTGACTCACAATAGGCAAAAGCAAGTAAGTAGTACTCCTATGGAGTTCTATTTTCAGAAGGATAAATATATTTGATCAAATTGTATGTTACAGAGGTGCAAAATCTCACATTCTTTAATCACTGGAGAGGGTATCAAGTTATTCCTGGTAGAAGTGGCTTTAATTAGGGAGAAATTTTGGTGTCATATAACTTTCTGATAGTTACCACCTTTAACTAAGAGTTATACATCTTTTTAGAAAACTGTTGGAAGAATGACATGTGATTCTAGGTACACAGATAACACACTATTGCTTTTGAAAGTGACATAAGCACACAAATGTTAGCAACATGGAATCATTTAGTATACAGCAAAACAAGCTTATGTGCCAAAATAATCACTGTGATGTGTTATTACAATGATATAAAGTAACTGATAGTTATTTTGATTACTTAGTATATTTGTATAAGAAATTTAGAAAAAGCCACATCAGAAGAATTACAGCAAAAACAGTTTGAAGCCATAAAAGAGTGTAAGGTTTGCATTTCTAAAAAATATCCTTATAAAAAAATATCAAGTCCCTGCTAAGTTACTATTTAGATGAAGCATTTCTGTAATTTGTAAATTGTAAATTTTTTGCTCATTACTATAAAAACACACTACAGTAATTACATATTTAATTGGAGGATACATTAGAGAAAAAGTAATGCATAGAATGCATTATTATATTAGTTAAAATGAAGACTAAAGAAAAATTTAAAAAGACCTTAAATAGAATGACTCAAACAGGAGATAAATTCATTTCCGCCCTACGTAATGTGCAAATGACTATTTGGAATCTGCTCAAAATAGTCATTTCTGGAAAAGTCAGGGGTTTTGCCATCCTTGAAACATGATTTCCAAGGTTATTCCTTTCATAGCCATTCACAGGTAGAAAAGAGAGAAAGAGCGAGCCCGGGCCAAGTTTCTTCTAAGCAAGTGAGATGGGATTTGTTGATATGATTTCCACTAACATTTTATTGGTGAGAATTTAGACACACAGTCATACCTACCTACAGGTGAGGCAAGAAAATATAATCTAGCTGGGAAGCTTATACATAGAAAAAAAGAGAAGATTAATTTGAGGGAATAAGTATTGTTGTAACAATACTTCCCAGGATACATAATTTAATAGTCTACATGTTTGTTTGAAAATGATTTGGACTTATGATTTTTTCAAGCAAGACACCGAATGTTCTACAGAATTATTATTTCTACAACAGCTTTTATTTAGAACAAATTTAGGTTCATAGAAAAATTATGAGAGATAAGATGGAGTTCCTATACACCTTTTCTTAGTTTTTCCTATTATTAACTTCTTATATTAGCATGTATCATTGTTACAATTAATAAATATTGACCCTATTATTACTAACTAAAGTCTCTATTCAGATTTCCTTAGTTTTTACTTAATGTCCTTTATTCATTACTAGGACATAGCAAAGCATTTACTTTTTATATCAATGTTATACTCCTGCTCTGTTGGCAGAGAACACCTACATGCAATAACAATCCTGTAGCAATGAGCACTCCTAGTAGCCTAGTAATATCTAGATCTCAGTTTCTACAATTGCATTTTCCAATAAAAGGAAACAGGGCTCCTTGGTGAAATATCTGATTCCAGGGCTGGAATTGGAAATATACAAAATGAGCCAGAAGCATCTTTCAGTGACAAACAGGAAGTGCAGATAAAACAAAACAAAGTAAAATAAAAAACAAAATTACCATGATAGTGGTATGCGGAAGGACACAAGAATAAACTGAAAGAGTGTTCAATAGTTCAAAATGGAAAATTTGAGCACAAAATGAGTAAAGCAATACCACGTTAAAACCCAAACTGTACATAAATATCCGTGATCCCATAGTAACATAAATTGGTGATTCAATAAATGAACAAATAGGAGAAAGGATACATATTTCCCATGCACAATTTGAAATAATTTGTATAGCTCCTATGCTCTCAATGAGTGCATAGAACATAACGGCTCACTCATTAAGTGTGGGGCAACCACAGTGACATAAAGAATACACCACGGAAACGGGGAGAAAGTTGAGTTTAGAGTGTAGAACCCAGACAAACATTACATCAGTCAGGTCAAAATCAACAGTGATAAAATTATGTTGATAGTAGGTACATTTCAAATGATGTGATGAAATGAAACTTTATGGTCTTTTCCCAAAAATGCACAGCTGTAGCCTGATCATGATGAAAATGTGTATTCTGCATTGTAGGATAGGAAATTCTATAAATGCCAATTAGATCCACTTAATTGATAATTCTGCACAAGCCAATGATATATTTACTGATTTTCTGCCTGCTTGATCTATCTGCTGCTGAAAGAGGGTGTTGAAGTTTTCAACTATAACAATGGATATTTCTCTTCTCAGTTCTTCCAATTTTTGCCTCACATATTTTAATGCTCTGTTGTTAGGTTACATGTCAACGTTTGTTATGTCAATTAAAAAAACGGGAGAAATGGTCCCTTTTTCATTATGTAATGCTTATCTTTATCTCTGAAAAATTTTCATGTTCTCAAGACTGTTCCTTCAGCAAGTGATGTAGCAACTCCAGATTTCTTTTGATTGATGTTAGTGCAGTATATCTCTTCTATCCCTTTACTTTTCAGCTGATTTTTTCAATATTTAAGTGAATTTCTTAAAGTTCACTTGAGTCTTTTTATTGATTATGACAATCTGACTTAGTGTATTCAGACCATTCATTATACATTTAAATTAATTTTTGATATACTTGGATTAATATCTACTATGTTTCCAATTGTTTTATATTGATTGTATTTATTATGTGTTTCTGTTTATTTTTCTCCTCTGCTCCTGGCTTCCCTGGTTTTAATTGAGAATTTTACAATTCCATTTTATCTCTTCCCTTAGCCTATCAATTATACTGCTTTAGTGGTTGTTCTGGAGTTTGTAATATACATTTTTAACTATCTTAACTCCAACCTTAAATGACACCATACAATATCATGTTTGCACAGGCATGTTATAACAGAGTATTCCCCAAACTTCCACCAAAACACTAATACCACTTCCTACCCCTTATGACATTGCTGTTGCTTATCAATACGCAGTAATTACTTATCATATTTTGCTGTCATTACTTTAAACAGTTATCCCATAGAATCAATTAAAAATAAGAAAAATAAATGTTTTATTTTATCCTCATTTATTCCTTCTCAAATGTTTTTCCTTCGTTATATAGATCAGAGTTTCTGACGTAGGTGATTTTCCTTCTCCTTGAAGAATTTTTAAAATACTTTTTGCAGGACAAATTATTGGTGATAAATTTTCTCAATTTTTGTTGTCTGAGAATGGCCTTTTTTTCCTCTTAGACTTTTGAAGGATAATTTAGCTGTGTGTAAAATTATGAGTTGCTTATTCTTTTAAAATAGAAAATATTTTATTCCTCTTTTTTCTTGCTGATTGTTGTCCTTATTCCTCCTTAGTTAAGGTATATTTTTCCTCTGACTGCTTCTAAGATACTCCTTTTGTCCTTGATTTTCTGCCACTTGAATGTGATCTACCTAGATGTCTTCATCCAATTGTGCTGTAATAACAAAATTCCTTAGAACTTTGGTGGCTTATAAGCAACAGAAATTTACTTCTCACAGTTCTGGAAGCTGGGAAGTCCAGGATCAAGGCGCTGACAGATTCAGTGTCGGTGAGCATCTGTTTCCTGGATCATACTTGGCACTTCTCACCGTGTGCTCAGATGGTGGAAGGGGTAAAAGGTCTCTTTTAGAAGGGTACTGATGCTATTTATGAGCACTCTGTCCTCATGACCTGATCGCCTTGTAAGGACCCACCTCCTACTACCATCACTTTGGTGATTAGCTTTCAACATATGAATTTGGAGGTCATAGCCATAGGTCTAGAATTTTTTGTATTTATCCTGTTTGGTGTTCTCCGAGCTTCCTAGACCTGTGGTTTGGTGTCTGTTATTACTTTTGATGAGTTCTTTGTCATCGTTACTTCAAATATATGCTTCATTCTCTCTTCTTTTTTCTAATTATCTGTATGTTACAGCCTTTCAAATTGTTCCACAGTTGTATTAGTTTTCTAGGACTGTCACAACAATGTACCACAGACTGGGTGGCTTAAACAACAGAATTTTTTTGTTTCTTCCAAATTCGGGAAGCTAGAAGTCTAAGACGCTGGTTCGGCAGGATTGGTTTCTTTTGAAGATTCTCTTTTTGGCCTGTACGTGGACATATTCTCCCTGCATTTTGACATGGTTTTCTCTCCATGTGCCTATGTCCTAAAGTCCTCTTCTTATAAGGACACCAGCAATATTAGATTAGGATCCACCCTAATGACCTCATTTTAACCTAATTGCCTCTTTAAAGATTCTGTCTCAAAGTACAGTCATATTCCAAGGTGCTGGGGGTTAAGACCTCAACATACGAATTTTGACATGACCTAAGTAAGCACATAACAACAGTTCTTGGATATTCTGTTTTGTTTTTATTTTCTTAATTCTCCTATTCTCTTTGCATTTCAGTGCAGTAAGTTTCTATTGACTTATTTTTAAACCTGCGGATTTTTTCATTTCCTTCCTAAGCTGAATACAATCTACTGATGAGTTCATCAAAGACATTCTTCATTTCTGTTAGAATTTTTTTTGCAACTGTTTCCTTTTGATACTTTTTTAGAATTTCTGTGGCTTTTCTTACATTACCCATATGCTCTTGCATGTTATCAACTTTTTCCATTAGAGCCTTTGACATATTAATCACAGGTGTTTTAAATTCTCTGTCAGATACTTCTAGTATCTCCCACCCCCTTTTGACATGTCTTACAATTTTTTGTTTAAATGTGGATATGTTGTATCTTGTAATAGGACATGAGGTATATATGCCTTAGTGACAGCTAGTGATGTTAATCCGGATAGTAGTTGATGGTGTTTAATGTTTGCTGTAGCTGTAGGCACAAAGAGGCTTCGAATTCCCCTAATGTACTTGTTTTGTCTCCCTTGTTCACACTGCACTTTCCTAAATGTTCCCTTGCAGAAAGGATATGCAACTTGCAATTGTTCTAGCTGTGATCACCATTATTACCTTGGAGCCCTGTTGAGGTGGTGATAAGCTGTGAGGGGTAAAGGAGGGTTCTAGAATCTTATGATTGAACTTCAGTCTTTTAGTGGTTCTCTGGCCTTGCCTGTTAACAAATATTTTTCTCTAGCTGCATAACTTACCTCCACACCACCTCCCCCCAATTTGTTTTATGTAAGATAGGAAGGTTAGTAGGGGTCAGCTAAGAAGAATACCCTCCCACCAGGTGGGTTAAGCTCTGGTAAAGTCTTTTCACTTGGTAATACTTTGTTATAGAGAAAACTGTGGACATAGTTCACAATAATTTCTCTTTCCCTTCCTCTATCAGACCTATAAGGACATCAGTGTTGGATCTTCACCATCAGAACCTATTGGGGTTCCATTTATAAAATTGGGAGGAGGGGAGGCTCCCAATACTCCTAGAAGCTTTTCACTGTTGCACTGGTTCACACTCAGCTTCCGGCAATTCATCAAAATGAACATTTAAGTGTTTCTATCAGTTTATGGCTGGAGCAGCTTTGGGTTCAGGTAACATACCTTGGCTTTTGAGCTCTGAATTCACTTGTCTCTCCAGTTCCAGGATTGTGGTTTAATCTGAAAATCCATTTCTCTAATAAGTCCAGTTAAAGTCTTTGATTTCAGTTATTTAGATTTTTTTCTTATTGTGTGGAGAGGCATGATGACTTCCACACTCTTTATATTTCCACATTGTAACTGGAAATCTGATTCTGATTTTCATTTTGTATAACACATTATTTTTAGTACATATCATTTTACTATTAATTTTGACATATAAAATCTAATTATGATCATATGTGTGAAGTTATTAGTACATGATTATATTTTTATGAAATTTAGAAGGTTCCACCAGCTCTCTGTGTGAAACTAGATGCTTACTGTAGCCAATATTTAATTATATAAAGAAAATGGGATGGAAGCAAACACAGAAAACAAAATTTCTGAATTAGGGTAAAACTTTATTAGTATAATTTCACTGACCCTTTTAATATAGATACAAAAGCAAAAGACTAAAAGCCCTCCACTATTCCTTTTTTCCTTAATTTTCTTTATCATACTGAGATTTTTAAGAGAGTGATAAGATTGAAAATTCTGTGTGTGCCCAACACTTAACACAATCTCTGACATATATTAGCAAATATTTATTTGATAGGTGAATAAGCACTTGAGTAAATACTGATAGAAATGGAATGACTTAAATGCAACTAAAAATAAATTAACTAAATAATCTGCAAAGTTAATGATCAGGGATTCAATGCTCTATATTAAGTTACATTAATTTTA
The DNA here is from genome assembly GCA_963575035.1 of Avahi laniger. Lineage (NCBI taxonomy): Eukaryota > Metazoa > Chordata > Mammalia > Primates > Indriidae > Avahi > Avahi laniger. Next base: position 150,451 of record CAUYSK010053084.1, read on the forward strand.
AGTAATTCAATTAATTTTTGAGTAAAGAATACATGTTGTTTATTGTTTATTTTAAAATAAAACAAGTAAATATTATATAATTTTAAAGTAAATACATATGACTAAAATTCATAGAAGAATCTTTGTAGGAAAAATATAATCTTGGATGGTACTGAGGTAAACTGGACGGTAGAATCATTTTGTATGTTTTTTACCTCTTATTTTTCTTTCTGTAGCCCACTCTAATATTAAACATTAGCATCAAAGCATTATTTGAATTAAGTGGGACGTCACTTTATAACCTCTTTTTTTCTATTCTACTGCCTCATACATTTTCATTTCTTAGTGAATATGAATATATTTGTGATTCATACATATCATTTAGATTTTGCAGTTTCAAAAGAAAATAATGATCACATTTAATGTAAATTGATGAGAAAAAATGTATTAGAGTGAACCATTGATTAAATTGTTTGTGATTTTAACATAGAGACTAATAAATTATTCTGGAAAATTTGGGGGCATGGAGAAAATAAAAGTCAATTATTACATAATAGGAAGTCACACCTTTTATATATACTTTATTAATTATGTTACAGCTTATTAGAATTTTTCTGGCTAAGTGAAACAGGACAATATAACACACTAGTGTCAAGGTCTTCATATCTGGAAGATCAGACAGTTTTCATAAGCATAACTGAGAAGAGACATTTCACACACTTTCAGCAGTTCCCCATAAATAATAAATAAAATACTTCCTAAATATTTTAATTTACCTCAAATATTTTACAACTGTAATCTCCTGCATTTAAATGATTTGAGCATAATATTTTTTCACTAGTCTTTGTGTTTAAAAAGTTTTTTTAATATATTTACTGAAGCTATGTATGACTGCCATATAAATATTACAGAGTCTGAAAATGCAGAAAGTAGTTTGGCATGGGTAAATATTATTTTTAAAAAATCGAAGTGTATTATTATGTTTTTTAAAGTCTTGATACTGTTTTCCAGTCTTCTATTGTATAGACTTGAAACAAAGGAGGATTGTCTACTGCAGAAAATAGCAAACATCAACCATTTACTCTAAATGAATTATAAAATAATACTTAATAATAAAATAGAATAATTGTGATTTCACCTAAAACATTTCATTCAAAATATTAAATATAATAGCTCTGTTGTATGAAAATCAAGAAAATGAATTTCTTGAGTTACTCATTTCCCATTCTCTTTTTTTTTGTGTGTGTAGGATAGTAAGGATAGCTCCCTAAGGGAAGGTCATCTAAATTTATATTTGAAATGGATGTCTGAACCATCATTTTTTAGTGAATATTAAAAATGTGAATGATGAATGAATCTAGTGAATGATGCTAGGTTATACCAGTAGAATCAGTCATATGTTGTTAATATAAACGCAGATGAATAGAGACAAATGCTATTTAAATCATTCAATGATGCTACTTAAATTTAGAAAAAAAAGAGTATAACTCATTTTATAAGGTTGACTCTTATCTATGTTAATTTGCAACTTTACTGTAATATAAATGATGCAAAAGGCTAAAACACTCACACAGAAGAACTATTTGTATAGAATCTTTAAACTCAGAACCACTTTACAACATTACATATTCAATGAACCACAATTGATTGGATTTATAAGGTGTGGTAAGTACTGGGACCATTGATTTCAGCCTTGTCAACAAATGTATATATAAAAGATTTAAAGAAAAAAAACTGTGAATATATGTATGGTTTTTGCCTTCTAGGAACCTAAAGTCTAATACATATATTTAGGCAAAATATTAAGTACAGTCAATGATCAAAAGGTCTTTGACCTTTTTGCAATTAAGGTATAAAGGTGATAGTTCATTTTACTAATGGGAAGATGAATAATAAAATCAAATATCTAATTTTTCATCTGACTCATGAATGATAATTATTATTATTAATATTATATTTTTTGGAAGGCAATCAAGGTTGAGTGATAGAAGAGTGTTGCAGGCAGATGGCAGGACTCTGCATAAGGAAAAGTCTGGAGGCATTAAAGAGTGTGCCATCTCTGCACTGAAAGCACTTTTATATAGATAGATTTTATTTGGGGTGAAATAAATACAATGGAAAAAGAGGATAGGAAAGTAGTCATGGGCTGCATTATGAAAAGAAATACATGCCCACTAACAAGTTACATTCCTATTCTGTACAGAGATACTTAGTTTTATGTTTTAAAAGGTTTGTATTTTCAATGTTCACTCTGCTGTTTGAATGGAAGATGGATTAGAAAAGTATCAAGGGGCACTAGAGGAGAAAGATGAATTATAGATTTCCATCAATACAGCAGAGTTAGTGATTTCATAAAAGAAAGCTCTCTAATAAACACTTTAAACTGACAGATTAAATAAACAACTTTCCTTTTAAGCAGAGCTAACAAGAAAGAAAACAAATCATTAGAGCTCAAAAATGAAGCAGAAATTGAAAAATAGGTGCTATTAATATTATCAACATTGGGATAATGGAGGATGAGTAGGTAGGATAATAATGGAGAAGGACAATAGCAGTTTTGCTGAACAAGTAATTTAGGTTTTAACCACTCTGTAAAACATAGGAGAGGCCTTAAAATGCAAGTAAAGAAGTTGAAATAAGATGGCAAGGTGGTCTGCCATCAAGAAAAAGTGGCTTCATAGGTAAGGCTACTCAGGTGAAACAAGAGTGAGAGTGACACTCGAGAGCCTCATGATCAGAAAGCATCCGTTGACTTCTTGTGACTATTGAGGCCTTGAAATGTGGCTAGTCCAAACTGAAATGGGGTAAATATAAAAGTCACATCAGCTGTAAAGATCTGATACAAAAATATAAAATAACCCTCCTAATAATGTTTTATATTGATTCCATGGGAAATTATATCTTAAATGTATGGTTTAATTAAAATATATTAAAATGTATCTTATGTTTTTCTCTAATATTTTTAAGAAACATGGCTAGAAGAAAATTTAAAATTGCATATTTGCTTGCATTTGTGGCTTACATTATATTTGGGTTGAACATCTCTTTCCTAGAAAATAACTTTTTAACAGTAGGGATCTCACCATCAAGCACTCGTAGTATTATTTGTTGTTGTGTTAACTTCCTAAGACACTGAAATTTAAATTGTTCTTTGGTTCTGCTTTAATAGATACATCTGATTTTTGAATCTCCTTTTCCAAATAGAAAATCATATTCATTATGGAGGAACTGTATTCCTCTTAATCATTTAAAATGACAATTTTATCATATAATACCATTTTCATACTTACCATACTATATTTCTGGGTTATTTTGGATATAGAATGTATAAATGGATTTATACATTTTAATATCTGTTGAGGGAAGTTCCCATTAATTGGTCTTATTTTCAACTTGGCTTGTTCGGTCACAGCTATTTGTTTGTCCAAACACACTTTAAGATTATTGTGTTATATTTATAGTAATAAAACAGTCTATGAGGAATTTTTTAATTGGAAGTACACTCAAAAATTACTTTGGGGCCGGGCACGGTGGCTCACGCCTGTAATCCTAGCACTCTGAGAGGCCGAGGCGGGCGGATTGTTTGAGCTCAGGAGTTCGAAACCAGCCCTGAACAAGAGCGAGACCCCGTCTCTACTAAAAAAAATAGAAAGAAATTATCTGGACAAGTAAAAATATATAGAAAAAATTAACTGGGCGTGGTGGCGCATGCCTGTAGTCCCAGGTACTCGGGAGGCTGAGGCAGAAGGATCGCTTGAGCCCAGGATTTTGAGGTTGCTGTGAGCTAGGCTAACGCCATGGCACTCACTCTAGCCAGGGCAGCAGAGCGAAACTCTGTATCAAAAAAAAAAAAAAAAAAAAAAAAAAATTACGTTGGGATAGAATTGACATCTTTTACACTATTGGTCTGATCTACTAACAGCATACGTATTTCCAAAACTGTCAGTTTAGTTTTGCATTTTTTCACAATCATTTTCTTAAGTGTATTTCTTATATTTATTTAGTTTACCTCTTCATTTTTTGTATTAATACTTTCCAACTTACAGTGGAAGAAATATCCAACTGTATTCGAAATAAGATTTAATATTTTATTTTTGCTATAAAAATTGAGAGCTTTTCTTGTTTCCATTAAAAATTCATTATCGGTGTTATATTAAGGAGGATTTTGGACACTTATTATTCTTACTTTCATAAAAGATTTTTGATAATTATCCTAGAACTCCAAAATACCAGATATATAATCTCTGTAAATGTACATTTATTCTATACAGTAGGTTTTGGTTATTTTTTTCACTTTAAAGATTTGAAATTAGTATATATTTTTAAAAAATCTGCCCAAATCACCATAAAAAAGCTAACAAAACTGTATTTCAAAACCATGAATGTAGGAGACATCTTTTTAAATACTTCTGTGTAAAATGATGAAATTGATTTCAGTTTTATGTAGTAAATACATTTTTAAAGTATTATTTTTGAACTTTTGTGTGTTATATTCTCTGTTATTGCTACAAATCCTTTTTGCAGGCTCCATTTTTCCCTCTACTTATTAATTTTTGCATTTTTAAAGGCCCTTTCAGGATGGTTTTTGCCAATAATAATGCTGGTTGGAGGAAGAGATAAATCAGAAACCTGTGATGAGATGACTGTCTTATCTGGAAATTCTCCTATTTACTATACTCTCAAAATAGTGTCTTACTCATGCTAAGTATTGCAAAGATATTCATATTTAATTATTTGAATATTACATATTGTAGTTATTATGTGATACTTATAATGTATAATCCTACGATAAAATGGTATTTCAGTCATTAATTGGTTAATCTTAATCTCATTGCCAGCACATAATATAATTTCAACTGTGGCATTTCTGCTTCAGTTTGAATTTCATTTATATGTACAAATTTGCCACACACGGCTGCCATGTCCTAAATATCAAATGATTTGACATGGATATTCTAATTCTTCGGCCATTAATAGTTTATTAAAATAACTAATGCTGCCTTCATGTAAAAGAAATGGAGATATATGTAAAAAAAATTCCCATTAAGATGCATTTACCAAGTACTGGAATTACTATTGAGTGATCGGGTTGAATTACACTTCTTGAAATTATTAGACCAGGAAAAACTGAAGATCTAATTACAAGTCTAATCTTAGAGATGGAGGAGAGGAACGTGGAATTTTAATAGTACTAAAATAAATAGAAGGTATATTTAATGGATGACTAAATGTGAAATCTTAGGTTTTAAAAATTCAGCTGATTGGACTATACTTCCTAAGAATACTGCAAATTTAGCATCTGTGACTCAAAATTTCTGTACTTGTGACCAGAGGGAAAACTCAATTTTGCTAAAGGATTGTTATTCTAATGAAATGATGCGGGTACCAACTCAGAACAATATTATCATAGTTTCTCTAAGCTTGATTTATTTCATATGTTCTTTTCAATTGTCACATTGATTTAGAAAACCTCTATGTAGCCTCTTAAAATCTTACACCAAGTTTATTAAAGTTGTCTTTTCTACTTTGTTTCTAAAACTTTCAATTTTCATTCCACTTTGAATTCCTATATTCTGTAATTTCCACTTTAGTAAATATATATATATCATCTTATTTTTTTCTCAAGTTGTTTCAAATGGGTTATTTTGTTCAAATGAATAAATTTTTTGTCTGTTCAAAATAAAGACCTTTTCAATGTGCATAATGAAAAGAACAAAAGAATAAGGCTCATTTACAGAAAAGAGATGTATATGATTATAGAACAGTCCACCGGGTCTTGGTTCCTTCCAAGATATTTCTTCATATTTTGACAAGAATCACAAAACAAAAAAGAAAAGAAAAAAAGGAGACAGTAAATGAATAATCTTGCATTATTGAGCTGACAGTGAACATTTGGATACTGATTTAACTTGCTAACGTTGAACTTGAGATTCCAGGGATAGCAAGTCAGGTCAAACTATAATGGTCATCAGAATAGCTGAAGCAGGAAGAGGTGCTTCTGGAGGAAATGTATTCTCTATACATTTTTGATTTTCAGAATTTGAAGTTCTGTTGACTTTTATTAAGTTCAAAATAAAATTAGAGATATGAATTAGGAATATCAAGAATCCAATATAAAAAGGAACTGAACCACCCTATTTTTAAAATATGATTTCATATACATATATATATATTGCTCTGAATAAGATTTTGAGAGTAAAGTTATTTTTATTAAAAAAATTCTCAAATTCTGAAAAAACAACCAAAAATATTTGCATATAAGCCAATTCAGGAAAAATGAAATGCTTATGAGCTTCATGTTCTCATACATTGGTAAGTACATGTTGTATTAATGTAGAGTATTATATTGTTTGTTGCTTGTTGAACATTTCCTAATAAGTGGTAATATGTGAGAAATGGAAACATAAAAACACATTTTTGTGTTGATCATTTATTTTTTAAATCCCCATCTCTCTGCAGAATTTGGTTGGCATATTTGCATATATTGCATTCATGTAATGTTAGACGCAGCATTCAGAGAAAGATATGCATATTACTTCTCCGCTCTCAGAGGGAAACTAGACCCAGAAATATGAAAGATTTACTGACAGAGTGCCACCAAGAGAGTTGGAGCTATGATAATTTTATCCTATCTAATGGGACTTTTGTGCCAACACTTGCAAGCACAAGAAGTCCCAGGATAAAACCTTCGTTATGCACTTTCTTACCTGTGATGACAGGATCTTCTCTCCTATGTGCCAGCCAGGGCAAAATGATCTGTGCAAGAAAAGAAGTAAAATTGCTGACAATCTTCTTAAGTACAATGAAATGATTGTCATTCATAGTTCATTGGTAATTGTGTGTGTTGCCCATGTGGTGTCCGCATGTCAGAGGCTCCAGACAGCTGGATCTTCAAGACTCTCCTGGAAAAGGTTCCAGAAGCAACTCCGACATTTATAGCAAATGTCTTTTGAAACATATTGTTTATGTTTGATAAGCTTGGTCACTCTGTAGATGATTAATTGTAGATGATAAATACTGGATTTATTTAATTTTTCAGGTGTACTATGAGTGTGTGCTTTATAATGTTACCTGATTTGTACTTCAGTTTCTTAAGTTATTCTTGTTTCACCATAAGTCTTTGCATGAAACGAAATGAAATACAGAAATAAGATAGTTCATTTAAAGCTCAGTGGTACAATGAAAAGAGGACCAATTCATTCTAGAGAAGTCTGTATCAGAATCTTGATCTTTTAACTTCCTGGTGTGTGACCTTGGAGAATATGACAAACCACTCTGAACCTTTCCCGTTTTTGTTTGTTTGTTTCATCAAGAAAATGGGAAAAATTATCCAAAACCTAATTTTTTCAGAATTAAATGAACAGAGTATGATATCAGAAAGATGATGAGTGTTTAATACTTAATAATTACATATATTTTCTATTGAATTACCTACAATAGCAGAAAGTAAAAAAAAATCAACTAAAATAATGAAAATAAGAGATACAGCTATCCAGATATTTGGCGAAAGAACAATGCTTTACTTGCTGTAGATTGGAGTAAGTATTTGTTGTCTGAATTGTCTATTTGTTCTTAAAATGCTTTGAAATTAAAAATAGCCTAAAAATCTGGAATGTCTGTGTAGTATTTTTGTTATCTGTCTTATTTTTTTTTTCATCCATGTCATGACCTACTTTTTTCTGTGCCCTAAGAAATGTCTTCAAGATCTCAACAGAAAAGCTAGACTGGCCTGGAAAAAGCACTTAATTAAAAAATAAGACAATATTTATAAAGTAACTAGACAAGAGCTGAGTGATAAGTAGCATAAACACATTTTACAGATACAGCCACACAGCTAAACAAAAGGGGGATGGACATACTTGAAGCTCTGATTTGGGTGGGGCAAATGCGATATATGTAATCTAAATCTTTGTACCCCTGAAATATGCTGAAATAAAAAAATAAAAAAATAAAAAAAAGCTTATAGAAAAAAGACTAATAATATATTTAATATTACATCATGTATAATATGGGAACTCGATTTTCAAACCAAAGGTTTAAACTAAAATTAGTTTTATACTGAAAGAGTTTTCCCCTCAAAATATATTTCAGTAATAGTAGTTTCTCTGCAAGAAAAAAAAAATGTCTATTTACCTTTGAACAAGTTATTTGAACATTTATTTTATATCATTACATTACAGTTTGTGAATTCTAGAAATACTATTTTATTGACATTGGTAAAGTGCTGGAATAACTAGGTTTTCAGGACTTGAAATGAAAATGATTATGCAGAGTATGCTGATTATTGGTTCTTAGAATGTAGAAAAAGAATGGCATAGCAAGTTGCTAAGGAAATTAAGGGTTTGCTTTCTCCATGATATGCCTCGTAATCACACTGATTTTTCTTCATGTTTTCTGAAATGTTCTGATATTTACTTGGGAATTAGTTTATCTGACTACTTTAATTATGAATGTGTCTTTAGGAATGGTTTCTAAATACGAGTAATAAACATACCACTGCCATTGTGCTATTAACTCAAAAAATGTAATTGAATAATAAGTATTCTACCTAGTTGGGTTTTCCATAAAGATAATTGAAAAGACCTTCAAATGTTTGTATTAAAAAATCTCGGTGAATTTTCCCAAGGTTCTAACAAACTATATCAAAATAGAACTCATTTCGTGGAAAAAAAGAATCCCACAGCGCTTCTTTTTAATAACTGTTCAGCTACAAAATTTTATTGATATCTTTTTATGTTCCCTCTAGAGGATGTAATGCACAAAAGCATTGCCACGGAACATATAAAATTACAAATGAAATTTATTGTAAAAAGTAGAATGTCTTCTAGACTGGTGTCAGTATTTATTTCATTCATAAACCAAAACTGCAGTATAATATATTCATTGTCAGCAAGTTCATGTGTGTAAATTGCCATCCAATGTTATCGACTGATATAAGACAGATATTGAAAAGACAATTTAAATTCACTCTTCCAAACATAAACTGTTCCACAAAAGCACTGTAAAAACTCCTTCAAGATTTTGGGTTGTGCTTCACATTTATGGTTAACTACATAATTTGGTCGTGTCATAATCCATCGTGTTTGGCAATTTGGCATTAAACGCCTGCAGAGCAGATTGGATTCTCACCACTTCGCTAGTAGACAGCTTGAGTCTGTGACGAAGCAAGCAGGAGAAAAGATCCAGACGACGCTGACCCGGTGGTGAGAGTTTATTTACACGGTCTCTGATCTCTAGCAGTTGCAAAAGTGCTGAGTCCTGGGATCCCTGAGTATAGGGGTAGTCCAGCTGCAAAATCAGGTCCCGAATTGCTTCAGGGTCAAAGTGCATGCTGTAGCCAAACACTTGAATGTTGTTGATTTTCATATAGCCCAGGTTCCGGGAAGGGTCAATAAACTCCAGAGGCTCGTAGTAAATGCTCTCATTGCCGTTGGGGCCGTTGGACCTGATGCGGCTCCTCAGGTAGATGTGCACCGTCTCAAAGAACGTCTTCCATTTGTTCCCCAGAGTCAGCGTCCAGTTGTAGCACTGCAGCGGGAGGTCCAGCCTAGTCCGCTCCCAGTCCGGAAAGCTGTTTTCGTTCACGGGCATGAACCAGCTCTCCGAGTGGCTGCCCCCGAAGGGATTGACGTACACAGCCAGCACCGGCTCCAACGTGCTGTTCTTAGTTAAGCAAATCTGCAGAGAGAGCCCCAAGATCATGTGGACCAGGCTGGACTTGTACTTGTTACTCTTCAGGGTGAGAAGCATCCGCTTACGCCACGAGGGGTCGAACCAGCTGTTGAGGCGCATGTCGTTGCTGATGAAGATGGCGTGGACCTCTATTCTTCTGTCCGTTTTCTGCAGCAGGTATCTCATCTCGAGATCCTGCAGGTCGGTCTCGAAGCCGATGTAGTGATCGGTGGACTCGGCGACTTCAGGCTTGCAGAGCCCCTGACTCAGCATGTAGCCGGTGTTGCAGGCGCCGCAGCGGGTGCGGTTGTCGGGCGCGCAGCTCAGGCAGGCGGAGGCCTCGCCCACCGTGCAGGGCAGGGCCGCGGCGCAGACCACCTGGTCGTTCGGGCACGTGCACCAGTGCGTCTCTTCGGAAAAGCTGCCCAGGAGGCCGTTCTCGTTGCAGTAGAGGAAAGACTGGATGCGAGTGAGCCAGTACGCCGAGGTTCTAGAAACACAAAACAAAATGGATTTGCATAAATACAAATATGGGTTTTTTTGTGTGCACTGCAGTAAACCTTAGCCCTGAAACCGTCACTATCGTTTCTTCAGGTCATCTCAAGTCAGTAATTTAAAATAAAATTCAAGATCCATATAGCTCATAATTAGATGCATGCCATCTTGTTAGTGTACATGGAAACCGATTATGAATGTAGATCAGTTATTGTTTTGAAATGATAACCGACAACAGGAAATAAAAGAGATTTTATCATAAAATATCTAGAATAGAATTAGAGCATATAAATGATTCTTCATTCATTTAGTTTTAGATTCGTAGAGCACTACTAGTGTTGCATTAAGCCTGAATAGAAAGCATAATAAAAATGAAAGAAGAATAAACAACTCTAAATTGTCAATCAATGTATTTAGATCTTAGGGGTTTTACCAGCATTGAAAGAACAAGTACCCACTAAGAAGGAAAGTAATATTGAAACATGTTGGATTGTATTCTTATAGGCTGCTCAAGAAAATAGTTGAAAATATTTCATTAAAACCAACAAGCTCTTTTAATAAGGGTTAAGTGTGTTAGTTTAATGTGTTTAATTTGAGTCATTATCATTTTTTATCAAGCTAATCATGATTCCAATTTCAAATCTCACTTTTCCAATTTTCCCACATTATTCAAACTCTTTTGCTATGTTGAAAATCTCAGTAAAAGAAAGAAAGAAAAATGGTGGGCTTGTAATCAGATAATCCCTGGTTTTTATAGTGTTGCTTTTTTTCGTACTAGCTGTATGATCATGGAAAAAGTTGGCACAGCCTCAATAACATGCAGTTCTCCTACTAAAAAATGGGAATAGTAGTATCTTCCATGTGGGGCTTTTGTGAGAAATAAATTAGGCTCAAACTATATGCACATATTTAGAATATTGCACAGTGTTTCACAGTAGGCATTCAAAAATTGTATCTACTACTTTTGGTACTTTTATCCCTTTGTGGTGTTCATATTTAATACATTTGGAATTTCCTACAAAACATATATGTTTTATTCAATCCTTTAGATTTATTATATCACTGCTATTTAAATAATTTGTATATGCAGAGTACTAGTAAAATGGAGGTATTAATCTGTTTAAACAACCAACAAAAATAATTCATTAAGATATTCAAAACAATATTTGAGGTATTTGTATTATATATCCATTTTTGGTCACAGTCCATCCTAGCCTTGGAATATAACACATTTTTTTAAGGTAAGCTCTTCCCTGTTTACTTGAATAAATTAAAAAGCTCTGTTTTTCTCTCTCGCAACATCTATTTATTTTTTCATAGTGCATTTTCCCACTCAAAATGTTGATACTATTTTGTATATTCTAGTTTATACTCTGTTTTTCTCATTAAATATAATACCCAGCATTCTAGAATCCTGTGTGTTTTGTTCATAGCTGTATATCCTATGCTCAGTAGAATACCATGAGATCACAGGCCTTTACTATTTATTGAACATTGAATAAAATGCATGGGTGAATCAAAAGGATATGTTTTCAATTAGTATATTTTTAAGTGAAACTTAAAATTTAACATTTGATACAGTTGGGAAGTTCTAGGTCTGAAATAGCAGGTAGTGGAGTTGTGCAACATAAACTTTGACATTTGCACAATTAAGCATGAACAAAAGCCTTTCTTATCTGGCTTCTCTACATGCAACTACTTTTTATAGACCTAGAAGAAAAGAAAGAAACGACATAAAAGGTTTCTCTCTTAATTATTTCTTACACTGAAAAATAATCACTGGAATTGTAACTCTATTAGATTCATGCTACGGTTTGAATATATCTCCCAAAGTTCATGTGTCAAAACCTGATTGCTGATGCAGCAATGCTGGGAGGTAGGAGGAGATGTTTCGGTCATGGGGTCACTGCCTTCATGCCTGGATTGATGTCATTATCTCAGGAGTGGGTTTCTTATAAATGAGCAAGCTTGGCCCCCTCTTGCTCTCTCTCTAGCCCTCTCCTTGCCATTCCACCACGAGATAATGCAGTGAAAAGGCCATCACCACACGCCCGCCCCTCAATCTTGGCCTTCCCGGTCTCCAGAATCCTGAGACAATAAATTTCTATTCATTATAAATTACTCAATCTATGATATTGTGTTATAGACATAAAAAATGGACTAAAATTAATTTCTGAATTTCTCTAGATACTTTTAAGATAAGTTCTCTGAAAAACTCTCCCAGGAGTATGCCCAAAAGTTACAAAATAACAAAAATGTGAGGCCTGTTGGCACCTCATGAACCAGACATTTACATATGACTATCTCTGCTACTCTTCCTTTGGCTCCTCGTTTTATTATCACAGAATATAGGTGCAAAAGGCTTCCTTTTTCTCTGGTTTACAAAGTACCTGGATTAATTACTTCTATATTCAGTCTCAGAATACAGAGATTATTATTACTGATTCATTATCTGCAGTTACTGATGTGTTTATTCCATTCCAGTGTCTTTCTTCAACTTTTTCTTTCTTTCTTTCTTTCTTTCTTTCTTTCTTTCTTTCTTTCTTTCTTTCTTTTTCTTTCTTTCTTTCTTTCTTTCTTTCTTTCTCCTTCTTCTTCTCCTTTTTTCCTCCTTACTTTCCTCTTTCCCTCTGTCTCTCTTCCTCCCTACCTCCCTTTTGCTTCTTTTTTTTTAATTCTATTTATGTCTTCCTAATATAAAGTATATAAAATAGATATCCTATCTGGATTGAACATTATATTTTCTTCCCTAAAACCAAAGCACAAATTCCCTAAACTAACTCACGTTTCACTGTAAGCTCTAATCGTGTTTCCAAATCATAAGGACGAAACAAAAAATTGAACTAAATAGTCCTAAGGCGAAAGGCAGAGCTTGCAAAAGTAGAGCACCATAGAAAGAATCATTTGGACACTTTAGAAAAGCAATGGCTTTTCCAGCTTTCAATCTTTTCCAATCTTTTTCATAACACACAAATGCATTACTGATGGAACGTATTTCAGCTTCCTGGTTTCAACTTGTCATGTATGAATATTGATAACTCAGCGCACTTGTCAAAGCCCTGCTACCTGGGACTGAAAAGCTAACATGGACTTTCTGACTTGCTGCTTCTTGTCCTTTCTCCTGTAGTACCCACCTTTTGTCTATTTTACTATGTTTCACGGGAGGGAACAGATTTTTTCAAGAAAGAATTAATTTAGTAGTCTTTCTTTTCTTTACTCCTCGTAAAAAGTCTTGGTGAAAACTTGGTCAAAAAAAAAAAAAGGCTCAGGAAGTTACAGGATTGTAGAATGGATTTTTCATTTACCGCAAAGTTCACAATTGGCTTTTTCTATCCCAACAAAGTAGAATTTAGCTCCTCTTATTTTATTTTAAACTTTAAAAAAATTTTGAAGAAAAAGTCTTAAAACTTCAAAATTAGTATTATCAAGTATTTTTTCACTTTGTTTCCTTTTATGCCTACATAGTAAAACCAATAAAATAAAACCACATTTTATTCATATACATAAATTTAGTTAGGCAAACTGTTTAGAGTCTACTAGGGCTAAGATTTGAGAATACAATATTCAAAGACGGACTGCAAACTGTATGGATGGCATGCAGGATTTTGTTGCTTTTGGTGAAACACGTGCCATTGTTCCTGACATCTACTTAATAGTACTTCAGTAAATATTTCCTAAATAAAGAAAAAAAAATGGAAGGGAGAAAGGAAGGAGAGAGGGAATAAGGAAAAGCAAAGGGGAAAGAAATTATAGTGAAGGAATTGTGGATTGTGGAAGAACAGAAGAAAGAAACTGGGAGAAGACACAGATTAAGAAAAACCATTGATGTGATCAATACAATGATATGAACCAATTCAAGCATAGAGAAACTGCTTATCTATCAGGAAGAGCTTGCATTTTGAAAATAATTTCTCAAAATGCTTTAGGGGATAGTATTACAAAGAGAAAAATACCTTCCACGATTAACTAAGATTTACTTGGAAAAAAATCATTAGCTAAAAAGCCCGTAGCATTTATATTATTGAAAAATCGTGTGTCATACTAATTTGAGAAGTTTAGATGCCTATTTAGTCCGGTCATCTGTGTCCAACCTGAAATACTCTCCATGTATTTAAGAAATGCTCATCTCCACAGGACACACATTATCTCAGCGAACAGACAGTGTCAAAAGGACCCTAGAGTACGAATCTGAATACCTGATTTGTGTGCCAGGCTTTACCCTGTGACCTCAGACAAGTTGTTTAGCCCCTTTAACCTTCAGAAGAAGCTTTGGAATTCAAACATTGCTTCAAATTTTGATTCTGCATAACGCTTTGGAATTCAAACATTGCTTCAAATTTTGATTCTACATAACGCTGGAAAATATATATGTGTATATATATATATATTTTTTTTTTTTTTTTCTGAGCCTTGATAATTGCTGATCCACTTTCAGGATGCAAGAAGGTAACATATAAATACGGCCTATCACAGAGACTCACACTTGGCAACTGCTTCTAATGAAACAGCTTGAATGAAATGCTTGTCTCTAAAACGTTCCTGTTATAAAGAATACCAACTAAGATACGATATTATCCCTTTAGTTTTGGTGATGAACCTGATTTCTGGGCCCTACAGCAGACATAATATAAGAATTTCTAGGCGCAGAGTCCAGGAATTTCATGTTAAAATATGCAATTCCAGAAAACCATTATGAACATACAGAAGCAGCAAGTTTCCTAGGTATGTAAAGTAAGAACAAAAAGCAGTTATTGGAAGCTCCTTAGAGACTAGCTAGCCATGAACATGGAAAAATATGTACACAAAAAGTAAGGAAAGGTTGAAAGTTCTGTAGAGAAGAGGAAAACAGACAGTTTTCAATTTGTATGCATTTGGGGCTCGGTGACTACTATGTACACTAAACTTTGCACTAGGAGCTTTGGGAACACACATACACAAAAAGAATGAGCCAAAGACGAAAGCCTGGCTTAATAAATTATTTCTGTTCTCTTCCAACAATGTTAATTAACTGTTTGGTGAACATCTTTTATGTCATGGGCCAACTCCCGTTCATGTATATTTTCAATTCCTTTCAGTAGCTTATAAAGGCTAACCTCACTTTAAAATTGGAAAATCACTGAACTTCATACATTTTGCTGAGTAAGCATTAGAATGAAGGCAAACTCAAAGAAGCAAATATAAATATTATTTTTAAAATGTGTGCTGAAAGTTTAGTTCCACAGGGTAGTGAGGAAAAGTGCTCAACAAATGAGCTTAGGAAAAATATTCATTTATTGCCATAGCAGAACAACATCAAAGATAAAATAACATTTATTTTTGATATAATGTTTAGATTCTTGAACAACGTTATGCTCACTGTATTGGTTTAATACTGTTTTGGGATCCAAACTGTTAATTTTAAATCCTGTTTCATTTACTTCACCTGGAGAAAGGGAATAAAACATGCCATGGGGTTGTTGTAAGAATTAAAGCACAATTGCAGGTAAAGTACTTAAAAGAGGCCTGTGCACGGAATAAACAAGAAATAAAGATAAATTTCTGTTCTCATTATCACTGTTATTGCAGTTGTCATCTTTTAAAGAAATATCATTGTAGGCAGTTTCTTTATTATAACTGCATTTTTTTCTCAGAAGATGGAATGTTTCATTTTCTCAACAATTCATGCGTTCATGCATAACATTACACTGTATCTCTGCATTTCAGCTTTATCAAAATAGACACCATTTTCATAACATGATCAAAACCGCATTTAAAAGTTCATCTATGACCTTTTGCTGATATCTCTGAAACCCTCAAAATTTCTGTAAAACAATATTGCTTAAATTCAGGACATGCATTCTGGATGCCTAACAGTTTGCACAGAGGTATTAGAACATATGTTGATACACAAACAATTACTTTGTCTCATGGTTAAATCCTCTCTGAGCACTAATAATCTTATTTCAAAGGTCCCTTTCTCCAATCTTCTAATCCTTTATTGCATTCTCCAAATCTGTGCAATGTGGATCTCAATTTAAAACCTAAACAATATAATTTCCATATCTTTTTGAAGTTAAAAGATTTTTTTTTTTTTGCTTAGGTCACTTTATTTCAGCCTTCATAGATTTGTTCTTATCAGATACGAATACTCGAAATGTAAATTTGGAATGAAGCACCCACAGCCATTTAAGCAATCATAAGCTGATTGCTGGCTCTGTCACAGACCGATAAATCCAAATAATACTCTGTCACTATCCCTCTCCTGACTCTGCTGCTCTGGCCATCTTGGCTTTGGCAGTGTTGCCCGAGGCTCATGTTGACACTCCTGACACACAACAGTTTCATTTTTGGAAATAATTTCACACCCCAAAAAAAGGAAATGTCAATTTTAAAGGTACCTCGACCGTGAGTCTCCCACGAAAGTACACACACACGCACGCGAGTTTTAATTTATGAACCTATATTCAAATATCTGCTAATAATTGTTGCTTGCAAGAGGACAATGAACAAGTGTGTGAAGTAGTTGAAGATGTAGGTTATATTTTAATGATAATATTAGCTGATGATAACATTCATTGAGTTTTTCTCAGGTGTATAGTACCGTTACCAGCATTATTTTATTTTATGCCCTAGACTCCCACTACTGCTGATATAATGAAGGTTATTACCCTAATTTATAGATAAGGACATGAGTTGTAAAATGTTTAAATGACTAGATCTAGCCCAAGGTCAAACAGCTAGTATGTGTCAGAGCTGAAATGGTATCCGTAGTCTCTATTTCCACAGAATCACAGCTTCTCAAGATTATAAACAAGCATAATTCAAATAATTTGTTAATTCATTTGGTTAAGGGCTATACGTAAAATATGCTTCTCAGAGAGCTACAGAAACACTTTGTCCACATCTATGCTCCACTTGACAATATAGCTCAAGAAAAAAATCAATACATATGTCTCTTTCTACTTATGACATAAAATATGAAAAGAAACAGGTAAACATTCAGTCTGAAAAATGAGAGGCACACAAAAATGTTCTAATAAGGGAAGAGAGCAAAATAACTGTCTTCTCTTATCTGTTAGTAGAAAAAGTAATAAATAACTCTAAAATTTCATAACCACAAATGAAAATAATTTACCTTAAAGTGTTCCAAAATTGTTATCTTGTGGGAAAAATTAAACATATATCTTTTCTAGAAAAATACACACTCTGTAAAACACTTAAAAAATCAATATAGATTAAATTGTTTTGACCATGATCTTACAAGCATGGATAAAACAAAAATGAGAAATTGTGATACCAAGAGCAAGAATTAACAAAAATCAGAATCAGAACAGCATAAGCTACAGAAATTGGGACTATTTGATATATAAAGTAAATTATCAGGACCATATTTAAATTTTATGAAGGGAATAAAAAATTAGAAAAAGGCACCAGGGACTATCAAAACAAATTTGGAAAAATGAAAAAAAAAAAAAAAAAAACACTATGAACCTGATGATGATTGCAATTTAAACTTCCTTGAAAGCTAAAGCAGTTTGCAAAGAATTGCTGAATTAAAAAATAAATGGGTAGATAATCCTAAGAATATATATTACAGAGATAAAAAGAGATTAAAATATAAGATTGAGAGATGATAATGTTAGAAAAACTATAAATATCTAATCAGAGTTTCAAAGGCAGATAATAGAGAAAATAGATGAGATTTCATATTAAAATGATAATAGGTATTAATTTTCCAAAATGTATGAAATGCATAAATCCTGAGAGTCATAAAACACAACTAATTTCAAGAAGAATAGATAAGCATAAATACACACCTATTTACATCATAGTTAACATGCAGTTCACCAACGTCAATCTTCAAAACAGCCACAGAGGAATAAAGGTCACTTGTAAGTTAGTGATAACAAGACTGACTGCTAAAACTAAAATTTTACACCTAATGAAAATGCCTTTCAAAATGGTGAAATATAAACGTGAAATATAAATAAAAAGGTGAAATATAAACAATTAGATAGCACACATATAATATATAATATAATAAAAATGTAGACAACACAATGTAAAAATATAAGAAATTAATTTTAAAACATTAAAGCATAACTAAATCAATGTGATAATATGCAATATTCATGAATAGAAAGACTAATCAAAGAAGATACCAATTTTCCACAAATGTATTTCTATATATAACACAAGGCCACTCGAACTTCCTATAATTTTTCTTTCCTTTTTATTGAAAAATCTGTATAATAGCAGAGTAGGTTGTATTGAATCAACCCTCCCAAACATGATAATTACAAAATTTGAACAAAATAGAAAGAATAACTGGTTACAGGTACTATAGAATGACCAAACAGCCAAAAGTTAAATTAATTTTTAATCTTAAAGAAGGAAATAATACTACATTCATGTTTTTCCCCCCAAGGGCACTCTCCAGTCTGTGCAACATGGGAGGATGGAACTAAATAAGAAGCCGCACTCTCTTTGGTTTGATGCGTGAAAAATAGAAATAGGGACTTTCAGAGAAGCTGTAAATTTACTCAGATAAAATGTTCATTAAATTTCCCTAAAATCCATGATTGACCCCTAAATTGTGTAATTGTAAGGACTTTGAGGAGACATTCAGAAAGCAAAAGGTGAGTGACCAGAAATGGTGAGTAGACATATTTGTTGTTGCCTTTCAGGAAACAGTGTTTGCAGTTTGAATATCTTCAAGGTAAAGTGGCTTGGTAAACACCTCTGGCTTTACATTCAAATGCCAGGAAGGCCATGTCTTTGTAGTAAAGATTGTCACAAGACAAAATTGTAGCCCTCACTGACTCTTAAACTGTAGCAAACTCATTATAACAAAGTGTAAAACCAAATACCCACAAGGATGATGTCATTAACAATTAATTAAACTTCCCACCAGATTAAACACTCCAATAAAGATAAAATAACCTGAGTCAATATACAACATCATCTACAATACCCAGTATATAATATCAAATCACTAGAATTTTGAACATGCAGATAAATGTCATTCATGGTAAAGAGTCACAATAATGGATAGAAACAGGTCCTGTGACACCTATATTATTGGTATTTACTGACTAGTAATGTAGTGATTTTCAGAATTAAAAGAAAAGACAAATTTGTCACAAGAAGATCTGGACTACAAAAAATTCTCATAGAAACATTTTGGGAAGGGGGTTCAAAAGGGGTGATTGACTTGAGGCATCCAGCATTCACCTCCTCCACAAAGAAGAACCAAAACAATGAATAAATATTCACACATCAAATAGATCATCTAAGAGAGAACACCGCAATTCAGCAAAGAAGTGACAAAAAAGCCTCTGAGGTACAGAAGGAGAGGGAAGTGAAGCTGCTGGCCCAGCCTGGATAGGCTTGGAGCCAGGAAACACTCCCCAGTGTGGAGAAAATTTAAACAAGAGATTCCCAAGGTTCACATTCTCACCTCAGACTCCTCTAATTCTAGTCATGGGAGAGCCCCTTGGCCCTTGTTGGCCCTGAGATTATTATTAGGAGCTGCCTGGAGTTCGCAAAACAGCATTACTCCAGAGACAGAGGTTACTCTGGGTCCCACACACTCACTGAGGCCCACGTGGTGGAAGCACAGAGCTATTTTGAAAGTCCAGCTCCCACCAGAATACATGCTACCCTGGGGCACAGCAGTCTCTTTATCTCTATGTCCTTGAAGCCCCAATGACATCATCCCACATCCACCTAGAGGTCTGTAGTGTTGCAACACTGGCTGAATGCAGCAATGTAGCCTGGCCCTCAGGACATTAGCCCACACAATGTCCCACACCACAGGGAACAAATAGTGCAGAGCACCACGGTGACTATTCCTGGGACAAATGGAGCTAAAGTACATACTCCTGAAACCTGAGAGCCTACTGCCTACGGCCAATGGCATTGGCAAAAACCCCGACCCTACAACAGGAAGGCTACACACATGCATGTGCCTTTACGGGTCCTGGAGACAAGCCTGTCTGGGAGCCATCACAGAGCCTGAAGCCCAGTCTTCCCCACACACCAGAGCCAGTGCTCACATGCACTATGGGGAGGGGATGGTCTGAAGACAGGCCTGCCCACTCACCAAAGCTACCAGTGCTTACACACTTAGTACAGATGCCAGGGGATCAAACTACCCTGGCCACAATTACTGGTACCCACATGCACCACTGAATAACCATGCTCACAGCCACCGCTGCTGGTGTCCAAGGGTGCCATCAAGGGGCCCAGGGATTGACCTACACTAACTCACTGCCACTGGAACCCACACATGCCATCAGAGAGCCTGACAAGTGGTTTATCTCACCCATTGCTAGTATTCACATGTGCCATCCAGAAATTTGAAGACAGCTCTGCCCTGTCCAGTGTCACCATTGCTGATGCCTGAGCATGCTGTCTAGGAATCCGGTGATGTAACAATCCTGCCCACTGCAGCCTATGTTCACACATACCCTCTCGGGGTCCGAGGATAGGCCCGCACTGCCTACTGATGATTCTCTATGTCATCTAGGGGCCAGGGAATTGCTTTGCCCACCACTGCAAGCACCCACACATGCCTCCTGAGGCCTAAAAAAGAGCTTATCCAGCCTGCCATCACTACCTTCACCAGAATTTGACTCACATGAACCCCTTGGGGACCTGAGGACCTAGGGACCTAGGGACTGGCCCACCCACTCTGCTGTTGCCATCCCTGGTACCCGCCTGTGCTGACTGGAAACCCAAGAATTGGCCTGCCATCACTATTACCATTGTTGATGCCACAAACATCACCCAGGGGCCTAGGAATCCACTCATCTTCCCAGTGCAATGCTGCCACTACCAGTACACAGGCTGGACACTGGGAGGCCAAAAGATCTACCAGCCCAAGTCCAGTACCACCTGCGCACTGATATTCTGTTCATGTGCCCAAGGACTACCACACTGGACTTACCACTACTGCCAGCAGTGCCTGAGGACTGGCCTATCTTGTGACCCTGTCCCCAGCAAAGCTTCACGACAGTCTTCACTAACAACTATAGCCTAAGACATTAAAGAACTCAAAGACATCACCAATGCTCATTACAGCAAAATAAATCATAGGAAGATTGTATTACTACGTCCACCCAAACTCAAAGACAAAGCACCGCACCCAACTAACTCAATACATCTATAGGAAAAAGTCTTTCACTATAAAAGCCAATCCATACAATTGGAAGAAACAACTGCTATATCAGATGCACAGAATTCAACATAAGGACATAAAAATCATGAAAAAGAAAATATGACACTCTCAAAGTAGTACAACAATTATCAGGCAATGTAATTCGACAACAACAAAAAAGTCTATGAAATGCCTAAAAAAGAATTCAAAATAATGATATTAAAGAAACTCCATGAGATATAACAGAACATAAACAATAGAGAGAAATTTTTTAAAAAATCTATGACTTGAATTAGAAATTTAACAGAGATAAATATCATGATTAAGAACCAAACAGAAATCCCAAAACTGAAAAATTCAATGAATGGAATAAAAATATACAATAGAGTGCTTCAACAATAGACTAGATCAAATATAAGAAACAATTTCTGATCTTGAAGACAGTTTTTCAAAATAACACATTCAGACAAAAAAAGAAAATAATAATTTAAAAAATGAATAAAGCCTATGTGACACATGGGAAATCATAAAACAACCAAATATTCAAATTTGGGGTATTTCAGAAGGAGAAGATATGGGCAAAGGTCTAGATAACCTATAAACAAAATAAAGGCTAAAAACTCCCTTATTTTTTAAATGATATAGACATCCAGATGCAAGAAATTTAAAGATCCCCAAATATATTCTATGCAAATAGATCTTTTCCAAGTCACATTAAAGTTAAACTGTCATAAGTCAAGCACAGAAAAAAAAATTCTTTAAAAAAGCAAGAGTAAAGAGCCAAGTCACTTTCAAGGAAATCTCCATCAGACTAATAGTGGTTTTCCCAGCAGAAACTTTACAGGCCAAGATAGATTTGGATGATCTATTTAAAGGGCTGAAAGAACAATAAAACTTTCAGCTAAGACTACTATACCCATGTACCAGAAAAATTCTCCTTCAGAAATGAAGTCAAAATAAAACATTTCCAAGAAAAGCAGAAACTGAAGAAATTAATCAACACTAGACTAGCCCTACAAGAAATGTTTAAGTGAGTTCTACATTTGGAAGTAAAAGGACAATATCTGCCATCATAAAGACACACAAAAGTATAAAACTCACTTGTACAACAGACACACAAATGAGAAAGACAAAGAAACTAAAATGCTGCGACTACAGAAAACCATTTAAACCACAATGATAAATAATAAAAGAGGGAAAAATGGAAAAAAGGATATATAAAACAATCAGAAAACAATTTTAAAAATGACATGAATAAGTCCTCTTCTATCAATAAGAACCTCAAATATAAAAATATTAATTTTCCACTTAAAAGACATGGACTGGATAAATGGATAAAAAACTGACCCAACTATATGCTGCCTACAACAAACTTACTTCACTTATAAAAAACACAAAAGAAGGAAAGTGAAAGGATGAAAAAAGATATTTTGCACAAAGAGAAATCAAAAACAAGCAAAGTAGCTATATCAGAAAAAAGTGAAAAAGAGAAAAAAAGAGACAAAAAAGGTCATTATATAATTCCAGAGGGATCATTTCAGCAAGAGGATATAACAGTTCTAAATATATACACACCCATCAATGGCGCACCCAGATATATAAAACAGATATTATTAAATCTGAAGGGATAGGTAGACTCCGATATGATAGTAGTTGGGGAATTCAACACCCACTCTCAGCAGTAGACTGATCATCTACACAGAAAATCAACAAAGAAAGTGGAAAATTAATCTTTTTATATTTGAGGTTCTTATTGATAGAAGAGTACTTATTCATGTCATTTTTAAAACAAAGAAACATTAGATTTAAATTATAGATTACACCAAGTGGACCTAACAGACATTTACAAAACATTTTATTCAACAGCTGCAGAACACATAGTCTTTGCATTAACACATGGAACATTCACCAGGATAAAACATATTTTAAGGCACAAATAAAATCTCAACAAATTTTAAAAAAACTGAAATCATATCCAGTATCCTCGCAGAAGGCAATAATATGAGAAATCAATAATATGAGGAACTTTGGAAACTCTATGAATGTATGAAAGTTAAACAACATGCTCCTGAATAACCATTTAGTCAATAAATAAATTAAGAAGAACATTAAAAATTTTCTTGAAATAAATGTAAATGGAAATACAATGCCAAAACTTACAGGACAAAGCAAAAGCATTGCTAAGAGGGAAGATCATAGTAATAAATGCCTACATCAAAAAAATAGAAAGATTTTAAATAAACAACCTAATGATGTATCTCATGAAACTAGAAAAACAAGAACAAATTATATCCAAAATTAGTAGGAGGAAAGAAGTAATAAAGACCAAAGCAGAAGTAAAGAAAATAGAGATTATAAAAAGCAATGCAAAGGATCAACAAAACAAAAAGATAAAAGATAAAAGAATAAACCATTAGCTAGACTAACCAAGAAAAGAAAAGAGAAGATCCAAATAAATAGAATCAGAAATGAAAAAGGAGACAATACATCTGCTACCAAAGAAATACAGAGAGACACTAGAGATTATTAGGAACAACTACATGCTAACAAACTGGTGAAAACCAAGAGAAAATTAATTAATTTCTGGACACATACAACCTACCAAGATTGAACCAGGAAGAAATAGAAAACTTCAACAAACCAAGAACAAGTAATGAGATTGAATCAGTAATAAAAGTCTCCCAATATAGAAAAACCCAAAGCCAGATGGTTTTACTGCTGAATTCCATAAAACTTAAAAAAAAAGAACTAATATCAATTCTTCTCAAATTATTCAAAAAAAATCAAAAGGAGAGAATTCCTACTAATTCATTTCATGAGCCAGCATTATCCTGATACCAAAGCTAGACAAGAACACAACAAAACTACAGGTTAATATCCCTGATGAACATAGATGCAAAAATCCTCAAGAAAAACTAGCAATCAGAATCTTCCAACACATAAAAAAGATAATTCACCATGATCAAGTGGTACTTATCCCAGGGATGCAAGGATGGTTGAACTTACATGAATCAAGAAACGTGATGCATCACATCAACAGAATGAAGGATAAAAACCATATGATCATTTCAGTAGAAATAGAAAAAGCATTTGATGAATTTCAACATCTCCTCATGATAAAAAATCTTAACAAATTTGGTATAGAAGGGACATGCCTCAATAAAGCAGAGAACATATATGAAAAACCCACAAATAACATCATACAGAACAAGGAAAAGCTGAAAGCATTCTGTGATCTAGAATAAGACAAGGATGTCTACTTTTACCATTTTATTCAAGATAGTGCTGGAAGTCCTAAACAGAGTAATCAGACAAGAGAAAAAAATAAAATATTTTCTCCTTTTCATAAATTCAAAAGAAGAAAGGCAAATTCTCCCTGCTTGAAAATAACATAATCATATATATAGAAAACTCCAAAGCCTCCAACAAAAATCTATTAGAAGTAATAAATGAATTCAGTTAACTTGCAGGATAAAAAAATCAACATACAAAATTGATTAGCATTCCAATAAACCAATAAAGAATTATCTGAAAAAGAAATCAAGGAAGCAATCCTATTTATAATAGCTAAAAAAATACAATATCCTAGAATACATTTAAATAAGAAAGTGAACAATCTCTACAATAAAAACTATAAAACATTGATGACAGAAACTTAACTAGACAAAAAATGGACAGGTATCTCATGTTCATCAAATGAAAGAATCAATAGAGTTAATATGTCCATACTACCCAAAATGTTGTACAGATTAAATGCAATTCCTATCAAAATACCAATGACATTCTTCACAGAAATATAAAAAACAATGCTAAAATTTGTATGGTACTGACAAAAAAACAAGACACATAGACCAATGGAACAGAATAGCAAGCCCAGAAACAAACATCCATTGATTTTTGACAAAGGTGCTAAGTACATACCATGTGGAAAGGGCAGCCTCTGCAATAAATGTTGCTGAGAAAATTGGATATCCACATGCAGAAGGAGAAGAAAACTAGATTCTTATATCTCATCATATGCAAAAATTTACTCAAAAGGCATTAAAGACTTAAATGATTAGCCAAGCTTGGTGGCACATGCCTATAGTCCCAACTACTCAGCAGGCTGAGGCAAGAGAATAGCTTGCAGCCAGGTGTTGAAAGGTGCAGTGAGCTATGGTTGCACCACTACACTCTAGCCTGGGCAACACCAACACTTTGTATCAAAAAAAAATAATAATAATAATTAAATGTAAGACCCCAAACTATGAAACAACTAGAATAAAATACAGGAGAAAAGCTCCCATGACATGGGTCTAAGCAAGAATTTTTGTCAAATAAAACCTCAAAAGCATACGCAACAAAAAATATAAAGACAAATGGTATGATATCAAACTAAAAGTACTTCCGCACAGCAAAAGAGATGATTAATAGAACACAGAGACAACCTACGGAATGGGAGAACGTGTTTGTGATCATACATCTGACAAGGGATCAATAGCCAAAATATACAAGGATCCAAACAACTCAACAATAACAAAAAGAAATAAGCCAATTTAAAAATAGGCAAAAGACCTGCATAGAAATTTCTCAATAAAAGAAATACAATGGCCAACAGATATATGAAAAAAAAAATGCTCAACAGCACTCATTGTCAGAGAAATGTAGTAAGAATTTTAAAGAATAAAGACATCCAAGGCAGAGACTTCAATGCATGCGGCTAACTCCTCATTCTCTTTCACCCACTAATATAAGTAAGATGAGAAAAATAGAAAGAAATTAACAGCATTCCCATATCACTCAGAAAAAAAAAGAAAAAATTATGTCCTTAGATTAACATAGAAGGCCCTGAACTGCTCTACTCAGACTTCTGATTTCTCCCACATCATTTCCTTCTCCTTCACCCTCACATATTCAGTTCAAGCCACATCAGAACATGTCTTCATGATCTTACTTCATCTCCTTTGAAAAAGCTCTTCCCTCTGCCTAGAATGCTCTCCTACATATTTGCACATGGATAATTTTACACATGCCCAATTTGACACAGGCCCCTAAGTGAAGGTAGTCACTTCACCCTGCTGAAGACAAGAAATTACACATATCATCACCTTTAGAAGTCAGTAGCCTATATCGGCAATCCAGGAAGATAATGTAGCCAGCCAAGCCTCTGGGAATGCTAGCCAGTACATACTTTAACACCGCAAGATTACGTATACTCATGTGTGGAAGGTCATCTGGATAGGATTGTGAATTGATCAGGGGGTGAAGAGAGAGACCTTTGGAAATACTGAGATGTAGCATTTTTATCCAAATATAATGACCACTATTTAAAAGGGATATATAGATCATTAATTTTGGTTAAAATTCTTGAAAGATTAGATTCAAAATTCAAAGTTTTCCCCTCTACGCAACAGTTATACAAAATATAAGCTATTTTCTCTGAACTCGAGAACATAAATACATTTGCATCCTTTCTGAATCTTTATGCTTACTTCCTAGTTTATGCTATTTCTCCTTTTGTATAACCCCTCTCCGACATAGCTGCTTATTTTTTAAACTTATTTTGAAAGTTGACACTATGAGGCATTTACAGAATTACCTAGGGAGGATCAGGCATCTCCTTGGTGATCAAATTGTAATTTATACCTATTAAAATAAAACCTAATTTTATAATTATTTCTTTGCATATCTTTTTTGTCAAGGTATAAAAATGATCTATTCATCTTTGTGTTCCTTGTATTTGTAAATATTAGACACAGCACATGTTTCCCAGGAGAAAAAAAATGGAGGAATAAATCAAAATGCTGGGGAGAGTGCATGATTCTCACATTTTTCCTAATGAGCATGTCTACATTTCTTTGTAGACAGGAATTAGTGTGTTCACATATCACAAATTTTCTACATGCCATGTGAATTGCTGAATATCGGTGGAAGTGATTATAAAATAAGACTTATGTAGCTTCCAAGAAGAATTACACAGAATATTAAATATATAATTTCATAGATGAGTAGAAAGTGCACTGGACTAGGACTAAAAATATTTGAGATTTAATCCCAGCCCTACACTTAGTAATAGGGACA
This sequence comes from Avahi laniger, assembly GCA_963575035.1. Lineage (NCBI taxonomy): Eukaryota > Metazoa > Chordata > Mammalia > Primates > Indriidae > Avahi > Avahi laniger. The sequence continues at coordinate 177,797 of CAUYSK010053084.1, forward strand.
CCTCTATACACTAAAGTAATAACTTATTAAGCATCATTCTGTCTGTTTTTGTCCATCATTATTCCTGTTTTCATTCTTGGTGATTTTGCTATCCAGTCAGAAATTCAATCTAAAACCTTGGTCTCTCAGTTCCCTGACATTCTCATATTCAACAATTTTGAGCATCATCAACTTCTGCCACTCACTTATGATTTTATTTTAACCCTTATCCATATTGAATTCCATGAATTATAATCATAATAATACTTTTGCATATAATTTCAACTTCCTGCTTTCATGTGGCAGCATCGTAACCCAATTGAAACCCTAATGTTGGCTTACTCTGTAACTACACATGAATAGCTAAACATGAATGGAAGAAATGACCCAACCATGTGTACCAGTCTTACTTTAAACTTATCATATAATCACACATCTCAAGAGGTTCTTCAGGGCAACTTCTTAATACTCAGATGTTTACCCAGGCATTTTGGTCTCCCAATCTACATGATGACTATTTTACAAATAATTCAAATAATTCATGCTTTTCAAGTCGCCACAACTTCTCACTTCTAAATTCTAAATGCTTCTAAGTTCATATATATGTTCTAAATTCCCACTGTTTGAATGGATGGATTCCTCCTGATCTTTTCTAAGGTCACCATCTACCATGCACTGAATACCATCTTCCAGTCCCTATTCAGGATTTTTCCTCCTGTAATAATTTTATTTTCTTAACCATCATAGTATTTCTCTGTACATAACAATATACAGTGTCATGAAAAGAAGCCCACCTTAATGTCTTCTTCCAGATACCATCCAATTTCTCTATTTCCTTTTTATAGCAAAATTAATCAAATACGTTGATTACTTTCACTGTCACCACTTTATCTACCTTTATTCTTGATTCAACTCTGATAACTCTTTTCCTCAATATTTCATGAAAATTGTTCAGTTTGAAATTATCAATTAACTCTACATTGTGGAAATTTCTCAGATTTTGGTGTTACCAATGTCTCAGCAGTAATTGAACTCAGCAAAATGAATATTTTGGCAGAGTTGCATATTCCTTATTCGAACATTCCTTTCACTTGGTTTCTTGGACACTATGTTCTTGTATTTCTCCCATCACCCCATCTCACTAACAGCTATTAATTAGTCTCCTTTGTTAGAGTCCTTTCCACTCTCTAACCCCTAAAGTTTTGAATTTCTGAAGGTCAAGTTTTGTCATACTTTTATTTTGATCCATATACACTACCCAAATGATTGGAACTAGATTTATTATTTAATTATTGAATAGTAATAAGTGCTGATAATGTCCAAAGTTTTATCTTCAATGTAGATCTAGTCCCTGAAGTCAAGGCTAATATATACATCTGCCTATTAAGTTTCTCCATCTGGTATTACATGTAATAAATAATAAACCTTTCTGTCTTCCACTCACCTAAATATGCATCGATATTGTCCATTTTAATGGAATCACTCACAGGTTTGTCCCAGTTGTGGCCTACTCTGTAGTCACTCTTGATCTCTCTCTTTCTTCACACCTGGAAGTCAATCTTCCAGCACAGGATAAATTGAAGAGTGGCCAGAGCAGATGAAGCTAAACCAAATGGGAGGCTATTGCAATCGGCCAGGTGAGGGATGACAGTGATAGGGACTAGGGTGGTGGTTTTGCATTAAAGACAAACAAAAGTAATCAGAGGGAAAAATTATCAATTTTATTTCTAAATCAGAGCACATTCTCTCATCTTTGCCTTCATTCATAAACTACCCTCACCACAAATTTGAAAGAAGGAGAACTCCATCCTCCATCTTCATCCCAATCTGAATATTTGCATCATTTCATACAAATGTCAAAAAGTACCCCCAAGGAGATAATGTAGATATTGTAAGAATGTATTTCACATCTGCACAAACAATAGTAATCCCATTATTAATACAAAAATAATCTCCAAAGACAATTTTCCACTTGCTTCTTTGATACATAGAAAGTAAATTCCTTGCATTTTAGAATAGCCTCATCCCTCACCCCTTCACCGTCTACCACCAGTATTCAGAAATACTGAGAGATCTATTCTCTGAGCATCTGATTATACAATGAAGAAAATGCTTACTGACAAAATAACTGCATCTAATATTATTTGATTTTTCCTGGCATGAAGATAAATTACTAAACTCTTTGTTTTGATATTGGATGAACAGACACCTTGAACTTGCTATATGTAATACAAACTTTTGTGGTGTCAATAAACCCATTTGTTCATGTGTAAAGTCTAGATGATTGTATCTTTTTACATTGTTACTATAAAAATAAAATTATAGGATATATAAAAACTCCAGTGAAATCTATTATCAAATAATATCTGCCTTTCAGATTTTTCAATATCTATCATATTTCTTCCCATCAGAGAAACTTCTCTGAAAGGAACTATTTTTAACAATACAAATATTTAGAGTTTCATTTTTAGTTGTTAAGACAAAACATTTCTGCACTTAGACAATAAATACAATAGCAATGTATTTTAACTTTTTCATCCTCACTCTTGAACCATTCTTTTTTTTAATTTCAGCATATTTCAGGGGTACAAATGTTTAGGTTACATATATTGCCTTTGCCCTGCCTGAGTCAGAGCTTCAAGCATGCTCATCCACCAGATGGTGAGCACTGCACTCATTAGGTGTGAATATACTCATCCCCTCCTGCCCTTCCCCACCTGCCAGACACCCGATGAATGTTACTACTATATTTGCACGTAAGTGTGATCAGTTAACACCAATTTGATGGTGAGTACATATGGTGCTTGTTTTTCCATTCCTGTGATACTTCACTTAGCAGAATGGGCTCCAGCTCTATCCAGGATAACACAAGAGGTGCTAGATCACCGTTGTGTCTTTCCTGCAGTGCCTAGTAGTTCATTTTTATTACTGGTTAATAACATAAAGAATTTTCTCTGGGTCCAACCCACATCCTTAAACCTCTCTTCCCTTATCACACATACTTACATGATTATCACTTTAATTATCATTTTCCTGTTCATGATTCCAAAATGTATAGGTGGAGTTCAAATGACTTTCTGAATTTTAAACCTAAGTATATAACTACCCTTTAGAGTTTTCCACGTGGATAAAGGCCCCTATTAAATCAACATACCAACAAAACGAGTGCTCACATCTACTCCAAACTCTGGCATCTCACCTGTTCCTTGCCACTAACTCAAAGCAATTCTCATATTTTATTTTCCATTTAAATTAATTCTCCTAACAAGAACACAACTGACCAACCTAAAAGTTTAAGAATAAAAAAAAAATGTTTGACTTTCAACCTCTCTTCAAAATGTCAACACCCCCTCATATTCAGCCATTGAAAATCAACTACCGATTATGAGTATTTTAGGGCCTTTATACACAGTATATTAAAGATAAGCTGTCTGCTCCCCACACCACCTTCTTATTACATTATTCTCCCAACTAATCTCTTCGGTTTGCCTTATTTGCCTCCCCTACAATCTATTCTCTGCATCGTACTCAGAAATAATTCTCAAACATAATTCTCATCAAGGCATTCTCCAACCTACAATTTAGTGGCCCCACTGTCTTCGGATAACAATCAAATTGCAGGGGTGACATACAAAGTCCTTTATAATATGATCACTCTCTATATCTCCAGCCTATTCTCTCAATATTCTCTAATTACCTTCCCTTTCATTGTTTATCTCATTGAATCTTAAGACATCTGTTATATATTCTTGGATGATTTTTTGAAAAGAGATCCATGTAATAATGCAGCTTGAGAAACTCTGATAGTCTCTCAAATTAGACTAAGCATGCTACGATCCTTTTTGGAATATTTCCTTGAAATCTCTTCCAAATCCACATCCTCAATATTATTAAAGCCTCTACACATTTAGAATTTAACTAAGAAGTTATTTCTCAAAAAACCTTCATATGAACCCTAAAGAATGGATCAAGTTCTCTTCTATGTGCTCCTTAGTATCCTATATTTACTCTGGCTCAGTATTTAGCATAATTTATTGTAATTATCTATTCACCTTCTGCTTTCCTTTAAAAGAAAAAGAGTTGCTTCAAAACAAGGTTTGTGCCTAGTATATAACACTTGGTACAGAGTAGACGTTTTTAAAAATCTTGATAATAAATAACAAGACATGGCAAGTCATCATGCTTTCATGTACCACCCAAGAAAATCTTAAAGCCCAAAAAGCACAATGATTATAAAAGGCATCAGTATTATGTATATTGCTTATGTCCTTCAAATTATTGAACAGTTGTGAATAGTATAGGATTTGTATCTATTCCATAATATGAATTTCATGGATTATGCTAAAAAAAATTGCAAAGGTTTCATTGAAGTTATTGTGGGTTATAACTATGACAGTGCACAGGCATACTTTCATGGAGCTAATTTAATAATTTAACTTTACAGTTTAAATGAGATAGATATGAATTCATTTTGAAGAAACATGGAATATCTTCTGATTCAGAAATTAGAACAAAAGAATAGAATTTCAGAATAACCAAAGGTGTCAACTAACGTTTAAAATTATTTGTCTAAATAACCCTCTCTCCATGGGGGATCTGAGCAGAATGGGAGCTTCAGATGCCACCTCAGAAGCCCTGCAGTGACTGCATCAGCAGGAACTGGGCAGAGGGAGAGCCCTGGCTCCCCAGCAGTGCTGCTGCATGACCCTACAGCCACAGCTTCAAGGAGCCATACCTCCACTGGGCCCTGTTACTCCACCCTCAAGGCTCCGGTGCTGCAACTGGCCCTGTGCCCTGGCTGTGGTGTGCCCACACTGCCACTGGGCCCCAAACCCCACCGACGTGATTCCTACCAGCTGCCTGGAGGGAACTGCCTCCAAGGTCTAACACACTGCCAGGGACCTGCTAGCCTCAAGCTGCCATCGCATCTTGGATCTAGTTGGAGTGAACGTCTGCAACCCTGACACTCGGGATCACTGCCTTACCCACCTGCCACTGTCATGGTCGCAGGGAGACCCAGGCAGAACAATCTCCCACATTGCCAGCTTTTGTGGAGAGGTACTTGACTAGCCCCCAACCTGAGCTTTTAACACCAGCCAGAGGAAAGGAACAACCCACCACTCTACACAAAGATCATCCAGCACCAGCTTGTATTGTGGTAGTCACGGGGGAATGGGAACATGTAGATAAGTTACATGACAGGTTCTTAGTGTACCTGTCCCTCCCCTGCTGGGTTAATCTTCCAGAGTAGGTCACAGAAACACCTACTAGGGACTTCTCCTTCTTCTCACTAAGGCAAGTTCTCAGCAAAGAACAGGTGCACTGCAAACCTATCTGCCCTGAGCTGAGAGAATATGTTTCAGATGAGAAAAAAACATCAAAGAACTCTGACAACATCAAAAGACAAGCTAGTTTGACATCCCCAAGGGATCACAATGGATCTCAGCAATGGACCCCAACCAAGAGGGAATTCTAGAAATGTCAGAAATGGAATTTAGAATATGGATCGCAAATAAGATGAATGGGATTCAAGAGAAAGTTGAAAACTAACACAAAGTAGCCAAAATATATTTCAGGACATCAAAGAAAAAAATTGAAAGATGTTAAAGAGCTATACAACATAAGAAAGGATATAATAGAACTTAAAGAAATGAAAGAGTCAATTAGAGAATTTCAAAATACAGCAGAAAACTTCAGCAACAGACTATAGTAGGAGAAAGAATTTCAGAGCTTGAAAACAAGGCTCTTGAACTAATCCAGTCAATGAAAGACTCAGACAAAAGAATAAAACAGAATGAACAATCATTCAGAAAAATATGTCACTATGTGAAGTGGACCAATAGATGAATTACAGGTATCACTAATGGAGAAGAAGAAAAGCAAAAAGCATGGAAAACTAATTCAAGAGAATTATTGAAGAAAACTTCCCTGGTATTGCCAAAAATTCAGATCCAAGATGGTCATGAAATACTGGGAAGATTCATAGCCATTAGGACATTGCCAAGACACAGAGACCTCAACTTGGCCAAAGTCAAAATGAACGAAAAAATTCTACAAGCAGCAAGACAAAAGCAACAACCAATCCAAAAAGGAAAATCCATCAGGCTAACAGCAGATTTCTCAGTAGAGACTTTACAAGTCAGAAGGGATTTTTAGTCTTTCTAAACAGAACAACTGCCAGTCAAGAAATCTGTATTATGCAAAACTAAGTTTCATAAGTGATGGAGAAATAAAGACTTTTCCAGAGAAGCAAACACTAAAGGAATTTGTTTCTACTAGATCTGCCCTATGGGAAATACTCAGAACTGAACTATACATGGAACAGTACCATAGATACCCACCAGTGTTGAAACACTAGAAACTTAAAGCTCACAGCTCTTATGAAACAAGAGCACAAGAGAGAAATAAAACAACAAGGTATCATGCAACATGATGAACGGAATACAATTCCACATATCAACACTGTCAGTGAACATGAACAGTCTTAATGCCCCACTTAAAAGACATAGACTGGCTGAATGAATGAAAATACAAACCCCTAATATATGCTGTCTCCAAAAAACACATCTATCTCCCAATTACTTGTACAGACTCAAGATAAAGGGATGGGAAAAAATATTACACACAAATGGACTCCAAAAGCAAGAAGATGCAGCAATTCACATATTAGATAAAATATATTTTAAATCAACAATGGTATAAAAGAGACAAACATGATCATTATATATTGGTAAAGGGACCAATTCAACATGAAGACATAATAAATTCTAAATATATATACACCTAACACAGAAACTCCCAGATTCATAAAGCAAATTCTACTAGATCTAAGCAAAGAAATAAACAGTAGCAGAGTAATTGCTGGGAAATTCAACACTCCACTGGAAGAGCTGGACAGATCCATCAAAGCAGAAAACCAATAAAGAACACTGGACCTAAACAGGACTCTAAAACAAATGAACCTAACATGTATTTACAGAACATTCCACCCCAAAACTACTGAATATATATTTTTCTCATCAGCATATGGGACATTCTCCAAGATCAATTATATCTTAGGCCACAAAAGAAGACTCACAAAATTCAGAAAAAATGAAATCATGCCATGTAGCTTCTCACCCCATAGGAATAAAACTAGAAATCAATGCCAAGAGAGACATTCAAATTTACACAAAGTCATGGAAATTAAACAACCTGCTGCTAAATAATCCTTGGGTCAATGACGAAATTAAGATGGAAACCAAAAGATTACTCAAACTGAACAACAAAGAGTACAAAAGCTATCACAATCCATGTAATACAGAAAAAGCAATCCTAAAGGGAAAATGCATACAGCCTTGAAGGCCTACATCAAAGTGACAGACAGATCTCAAATTAACAATCTAATATTATGTCTCAAGAGACTAGACAAAGAAAAGCAAACCAAACTCAAAGCCAGCAGAAGAAATAACAAAGCTCAAAGTAGAACAAAACAAAATGGAAACCAAAAAAATAGTAAAAAGGATCAATGAAATAAAAATTTGGCTCTTTGAAAAGATAAACAAAATCCATAGCCAGATTAACCAGAAGTAGAAGAGAAATAACTAAAATAAACTCAATCAGCAATGAGAAAAGATACATTACAACTGATACCACAGAAATACAAAATATCATCTGTTCCTACTATTGAAACTTCTATGAATATAAACTAAAAAATGAAAAGGAAAATGATAAATTCCTGTAAACACACAAATTCCCAAGCATGAATCAGGACAAAACAGAAATTCTGAATAGAACAATAATGAACAGCGAGATTGAAGCAGTAATAATAATAAAAAAAAATATTCCCCCAAAAAAGCCCTAGACCAGATGGATTCACAAATGAATTCTACCATATCCACAAAGAAGAACTGGTACTTACTCTGCAGAAATTATTCCATAACATCAAGAAGGAGGGAATCCTCCCTAATTCATTCTATGAAGCCACATAAACAGAAATAAAAACAGAGACCATATTATCATCTCAGTAAATGCAGGAAAAGTATTAGATAAAATCCTGCTCCCTTTCATGATAAAAACCCCCAATAAACTAAAAGGAACATACCCAAAATATTAATAATAAAAGCCATATATGAAAAACCCACAGCAAACATCATACTGAATATGGAAAAGTTGAAAGCATTCCTCCTAAGAATTGGAACCAGAGAAGCGTGCCCACTTCAACATAGTAATGGAAGTCCTAGGCAGAGTAATCTGGGTAGAGTTAGAAACAAAGCATATTTAAATTGGGAAAGAGAATGTCAAACTTTCCCTTTTGTCAATAATATGATCTTGTGTATAGAAAACACTAAAGACTCCACCAAAAAGCACCTAAAATTGATCAATAAATTGAGCGAAGTCTCAGGTTACAAAATCAATGTACACAAATTAGTAGCATTTCTATACCAATAACAGTCAAGCTGAGAGTCAAGTCAAGAACTCAATATGATTCATAATAGCCACAAATAAAATAAAATACCTAGGAATATACTTAACAAAAGACATGAAAGATCTCCATAAGGAAAACTACAAAACATTGATGAAAGAAATCATAGATGACACAAACAAATGGGTAAACATCTCATTCTCATGGATTGGTAGAATCAACATCATTCAAACATTCGTACTACTCAAAGTGATGTACGGATTCAGTGAAAATAATTCTATGCTTCATTTGGAACCAAAAGAGTGTCCAAATAGCCAAAGCAATCTTAAACAAAAAGGACAAACTGGAGGCATTACATCACCTAACGTTTTAACACATTAACTGTAATGAGAGTTGTATTTAACTAACTCTAGTTGTGACCTCAGGGCTGCATGAAGCATATATAAAAGCTTACTTGTCAATCTTATTATTGTTACAATTAATATTGCAATTTTAATTCTAAAAACATGGATTAAATGAATAGAAGTCAATAAATTTTGATTTTTTATTTATGTTTACCTTTAAAATTATACCTCAAGTTTTTATTCAATTTTCATACTAAAACATGGTTGTTCCAAGTAAAAGTTCCTGGTTTTTTTTGTGTGGCAGTCAATGTGTTAAAATATACAACAAGGCTATAGTAACTAAAACAACGTGGGACTGGTACAATAGCAAAGACGTAGACCAATAGAACAGAATAGAAAACCCAGAAATAAAATTATCTACCTACAATACACTGATCTTTGACAAAGCAGACAACAACATACACTGTAGAAAGGAAACCCTATTCAATAAATAGTGCTGGGAAAACTGCATAGTCACATCAGAAGAATAAAACAGGACCCCTATCTCCCACCACACATGAAAATTAATTCATGATGGATAAAATACTTAAATGTAAGGCAGGAAACCATAAATGTTTAGAAGAAAACATAGATAAAATTCTTCAACAGATTAGCCAAGGCAAAGAATTTATAACTAAGAATGCAAAGGCAAATACAGCAATATCGAAAATTAATAAATTGGACTTAATTAAATTAAAAAGCTTCTGCACAGAAAAGGAAATAATCAACAGAGTGAATAGACAACCTACAGAATGGGAGAAAATATTTGCAAACTATACATCCAATAAAGGACTAATATCCATAATATATAAAGAGCTCAAACAAATCAGTAAGAAATAAAGAACAACTCATTAAAAAGTGGGCAATAGACATGAACATTTTTCAAAAGAAAATAGACAAATGGCCAACAATATATGAAAAAATGCTCAACATCACTAATCATCAGGGAAATGCAAATTAAAACCACAATGAGATATCGTCATACCTGTGTCAGAATGGCCATTATTAAAAAGTCAACATACAATAGATGCTGACATGGATGCAGAGAGAAAGGAACACTTATACACTGTTAGCAAGACTGGAAATTAATACAACTTTTGTGGAAGATATGGAGATTGCTCAAATAAAAAATTGTAGACTTGCCATTCAATCTAGCATTCCCACTATTAGGTTTCTACTCGAAGGAAAAGAAGTCATTTTATCAAAAAGACACCTCTACTCGAATGTTTAATGTAGTGCAATTCACAATTGCAAAACATGGAATCAACCTAAGTGCTCATTAATTCATAAGTGGATTAAGAAAATATTACACACACACACACACACACATACACTTCATGGAGAATTATTGTTATAAAAAGGAATGAAAGTTGTTCTTTGGAACAACTTGGGTGGAACTGGAGACCATTATCCTAAGTGAAGTTTCTCATGAATGGAATGACCAACATCTCATGTACTTTCTAACAATTGGGAGCTAAATGAAGGGCACACATGGGCACAATAATATGTAAAGATCATTGGAATCCAAGAAAAGGGAAGGTGGGAGGCATTGAGGAGTAAAAACTTATTATCAGGTACAATGAATGTTATTCTGATGATGGGCATACTAAAAGTTCTGACTTTTTAAATGTGTAAATAACATTTAATGAGAGATATTTTTATTTTTAATTTTAATTTTTTATTTCAGGATTTTATGGGGATACACAATTTTTGGTTACATTATTTGCTTTTGTAAAATTTAACTCAAAGATATAAGCGTGCCCTTCACCCAGTTAGTGTGCATTGTACCCGTTAGGCATGAATTTACTCATCCCCTCCTCCCTTCACCCATCAACTTCATTTCCCTTCAGTTTTATTTCCATACGTGCACATAAGTTTTGATCGATTTGTTCTAATTTAATATTGAGTACATGTGGTGTTTGTTTTTCCATTTTTGTGGTAATTCACTAAGAAGAATGGCCTCCATTTCCATCCAGGTTATTACAAAATATATTACATCACCATTTTTTTATGGCTGAGTAATGCTCCATATACATATACCACATTTTATTAATGCACTCATGTATTCATGGGCATTTGGGTTGATTCCACATCTTTGCAATTGTGAATTGTGCTGCTACAAACATTAGAGTGCAAGTGTCTTTTTAATAAAATATCATTTTCCTTTGGGTAAATACATATTAGTGGGATTGCTGGATGAAATGATGGTATAAACAGATGGGAAAACATATGATGCCCATGAATCAGCAGAATCAACAGTGTTATAATGTCTATACTACCCAAAGTGATTTACTGTTTCAATGTACCCCATTAAAATACCATCGTTATTTTTTGCAGACCTCAAAAAAGTTCTACACTTCGAATGGAACCGGAAAAGACCCTGAATCGCTAATGCAATCTTACATAATAAGAACAAATTGGGAGGCATCACTTTACCAGGCTTTAAGCTATACTATAAGGCTAAAGTAACCAAAAGAGTACTATTGGCACAAAAACAGAGACATAGATCTATGGATCAGAACAGAAAACACATATATAAATCAATCCTCATATGGTCATCTGATCTGTGACAAAGCAGACAAAAACATACACTGGCACAAAGAATCCCTATTCAATAAATGCTGCTGAGAAAATTGGATAGCAACATGTAGAAGGCTGAAACAGGATCCACATCTCTCACCTCTTACCTCTCACAAAATTTAATTCATGGTGGATAACCTTTAATTCATGACGGATGTCTTAAGCCTAAGGCATCAAACTATAGGAATTCTAGAAGAAAATGTTAGAAAACTCTTGTAGATGTTGATCTAGGCAAAGGATTTATAAAGAAGACCCCCAAACCAATCACAGCAGCAACAAAAATAAATAAATGGGACCTGATCAAATTCTGCACAGTCAAGGACACAATCAATAGAGCAAATAGATAACCTGCACAGCGGGAGAAAATATTTGCATGCTATCCATCTGATAAAAGGCTGTTAAATAGAATCTACAAAGAACTCCAGCAAATCAGCAAGAAAAAATCAAACAA